>JAODAL010039197.1:0-38268 GCA_025379985.1 Phyllomedusa bahiana
AAATTTTTTTTGTCCCCTTTTGACCTTTTTTTTTTATTGACCCCAAAAAGCCCAGACACCCAAAAGACTTCCCCCCGTGCTTCACCCACACTCGGAACTCATGCCCCAAAAATCAGACTTCCCCCATTTTCACCAGCTTCAAAAGCAACTAAAAACCCCATTTCTTCAGGCTTCCCCTATAACCTTCCTAAACTTGTCACTACTTCCCCACAGAATGTCTGCCCCTCCTCCCTGTCTCTTTCCCCCTCCTTTTTTAAAAAAGTGCCCCGGGGTAGGGTCCTCTCTCCCTCGGTTGTCCCCAATTGTCATTACCCCTTATCCTGACTCGTTGATATGTAATGTATGTAACCCCCTCGAATGTACAGCCCCGGAATCAATGGCGCTTTAAAAAAAAATAAAAATTAATAAAAAAATAATAATAAATCAAGAAGCAAAAAAAGTCCCAAACCATGATGCTCCCTCCACCATGCTTCATAGTTGGAATGAGGTTATGGTGTTGGTGTGCAGTGTTTTTTTCTCCAAACATAGTATTGTGCACTTGTACTAAGAAGTTCCACTTTTGTCTTATTTGTGCATAGAATGTTTTCCAGACCCCTTTGGGGGACCCCATTTTTGCTTCGGGAAAAATTTGAGACTGGCCACAATGTTTTTATGGACAGCAGTGGTTTCATTTTGGTGTCTTACACAAAACTTTGGGCTTTTTGTTTTTTAATAAACATTTTGCGTTTTACAAAACAAGAGTTTGGGGTTTTAGGGCTTGGGTTCCCTCTCATCTCTTTTACAACTGCCTATTGTAGTCCTGGAGTCATCTGAGAAGGATTGCCACTGCAAGGAAGAGTAGCAACAATCCTTACTTTTTGTAGACTATCTAATTGTGTACATCAAGGTTTTTAGCAAATACCTTCTGAAAGTGATTTCATCTAAGCATAGTTCACAATAACTAATCTTTCTTGAGAACAAATTTGTCAGTAACCAGGATTTGCATTCCTTTAATGAGCAAAACCCACAGTTACAATCTTATTTTTAAACCACTACTGCCAATTAACATTTAGAGAAGCCATTAACACAAAGGTTCACTTACTTTTTTTACTGCTCTATAACTGTTTACTCAATGTAATCAATAGTAGACATGGGCAGTAGAAATGGTTGTTTGTTTTTCGAGAAGTTAAATTGTGCTTTATTATCATTGTGACTTGGATAACAATCGACAATCCTTTATTAGCAATCAATACAGAAATCCAGTAATTCCAGAAGGTTCACTTATTTTAACTTGGAACTGTAAAACACGTATGTGACTCTAACAGTACACAAATATAGGCTTGTAGGATTTGTGAATATAGCACTCTTTTAATTTAATTTAAAAATCGTTGTTTATATGGGTAGAACGCAGAAGCTTGAGGAAGTGTCCCAAGACACAAAAGCGTTCTTCCCATTTAAATAAAGATTTTTAAATTAAATTTTAATAAAAGGCACATACCCACAAGCCAAAAATTTGCCAACTAAGATCCCCCAAGTTTTTGCAAAGGGGAAGTTTTTTTGTTTTAAAAATTTTTTATCACGGAAAGTTCGTGCTACACCGGGCCATGGGAGCAGCTGGCGCTTCACGAGTTATCTGCAATCAGGATCTAAACGAGCATAGAGTTGTGCCTCCAAGCATTTTTTTGCCTTTTAGTACACAAATATATACAGTAGTATATGTTGGGTGTATCTTTATAGGAATTAAAATTCCATTATAAAAATATTAATAAATATATTTTAATAATATTTATAATATATATTATATTATATATATTATTTATTGAAAGGGGGCAAACTCAGGGAGGTATATAACGGCGTAATATCCCAGCCATCCTGGCATGCACTTTTAGGAGTCCAAATCATGCCTCCAAGGTAAGGAGCCTTGGGGGAATGAAAGGCCAAAATTAGATAGGTGTCGACAGTACAGGCTGTCGACATACGTTTAGTAGGTTAGTATGGCTTCCAGCCATTCCCGGGTCGGCCTTTCATTGGGTGTAAGCATAGAGTAGGGTGGGTGCTTACTCCCCATGTTCCACTTCAGGATTTGCCTGGAATTTTTAAAAGGTCAGCAGGTAAGCTGACTAGAGGTGGCTACAACCCCAGACTACCTTTGAGTCTGGAGAGGAGACATGCTGGGAAACCAGCAGGTCTGACACACCTGGTGCTGAGATACTTACAAGGTGATAGTGAGTTGCGCATGCCTTGCACTTGTTGTCATATCTGCGTTGCCATTTAATAAAAATACAGAGCACCTGTATTTACCCGAAGTTCCGTCTCTGTCTCTGCCTGAAGATAAACATGTGCCAAGATCCCAGAGCTGTAAAAGCTCACATATGGTGGAGGATGCAATGGGCAGATTAGAGGCAGTACTCTCCTGAGACAGAGAAAAATGAAAAAAAAAACGTATGTCCTGGGTGAAATTAGCCACCACACAGTCTGTGAAAATGGACGAGCTGGTAAAACAGCTGATACAAGCAAACGCTAACCTCCAGCTGATGGCGACCAGCCAGCAAAAGGCGCATGAGGAGACCATCTGGGCCCAAGCTGAGACCAATCGCCTGTGAATTGAGACCCACCAGCCCATGGTGTAGGAACAACAGCAGGTGAATCAGACTCTGCAGCAACAGAGGGGCCAACAGGTGGCAGTCAACACCCCGCCAAGTGGTGCAAAGTTCGCTGCGAAAGATGACCAAGTACGATGACATCGAGGCTTACCTGGGGACCTTATCTGGGGAGCGGATAGCGGAGAGAGAGCAGCTTGCTGTGGACCAGTGGGTGGATGTTCTGGCCCCGTTCCTAATGGGAGAACCGCAGAAGGCCTACTTCGACCTGAGGGTCCAAGATGCCAAGGACTACGCCAAACTGCGAGGGGAGATACTGGCCCGACTGGGGGTCACCCTGGCTGTGAGAGCCCAGAGAGTCCAAGCCTGGGAGTTTGATCCTGCCAAGCCCGCAAGGTCAGAGATGTACGACTTGTTCCACCTCACCAACAAGTGGCTGCAGCCAGAGACTCTCACACCTGCCCAGGTGGTCGAGCGGGTGGTCTGTTACCATTTGTTCGGGCCCTTCTTATCAGGCTCCAGCAGTTCATGGGCTACACAGACCTCAAAAGCGTGGACGAACTGGTCGCGATTGTGGAGAGGTACAGTGCTACGGAAGAGTTCCTACAGGTGCTACATCCACAGGGGAATCCGCAGACATGCACTCGCCGTAAGACTGTTCCTGTCCCCTTAGGGGGGTCATGGTTAAGCGAAAGGGGGGAGAGGTCACCCACCCCAAAAAGAGACCCTGTTTCTAATGCCCGGGACCCCATGGTCTGCTGGCGGTGCCATGGACTGGGAAATGTGGTGGCACGTTGCCCAAGTATGGGGGAACCTGTGGAATGTGGCCTGGTGAGGCGTACCTCCTGGTTTGTACGGCCATCTTATTTCAGACGGGTGGCTGCTGGGGTGGACCGACGAGAGTGCACTGTCACTGTTAATGGACACTCGGTGCAGGCCCTCCTGGACTCGGGGAGATTGATGACCCTAGTGCAAGCCCAGACTCTGGTGAACCCGGAACAACTACGCTCATGCCGGATAGGGGAAGTTTGTATCCATGGTGACACCAAGGAATACCCCACGGCCATACTCACAATAAAGACTGCCGGTGGGATTACACAACATAACGTGGCCATTGTGACAAGTTTACCTCACAGCGCAATTATTGGCTGTGACTTCCCTCTATTTTTGGATTTGTAGAGAAATAAAACCAAGGGCATGTATGATGTTGTACCGCCTATGAGTAATGTAGACCACACTAGTGATGTTGCAGAACCTGTGCCATTTACATTATCGGTCCTGGCTGGAGACCCAGAGGAGACCCCCTCTGAGTTAGAGTTCTCTTCCTTGCCAGTCTCGAGAGGGAATTTTAGCACCGAACAATTGAGGGACCCTAACCTGGCTAACGCTTGGAAAAGCGTAAAGGTCATTGATGGTAGACCCCAGGAGCCAGAGGAGGAGTTGGTCTATCCACACTTCGATGTACAGAATAACCTACTGTACCGGGTAAAAAAGACACCAACAGAGGTGGTGGAACAGTTGGTGGTACCACGGTCCCATGTCTGTATGGTCTTAGAGTTAGCCCATTCCCATGTGTTGGGGGGACACTTGGGGGTGGAGAAAACTAGACAGTAGGTGGAAAGGAATTTCTACTGGCCCGGCATCTATAGAGCAGTGGAAGAATTCTGTCAATCCTGTCCAGAGTGTCAGGTCCACGCCCCTAGACCTCATTTCCGGAGTCCACTGGTTCCTTTGCCGATCATAGAAGTGCCATTCAATCGGATTGGCATGGATCTGGTCAGGCCCCACCCTAAATCGGCCAGAGGACATCAGCATATCCTAGTAGTGTTGGATCATGCCACCCGCTACCCATAGGCCATTCCCCTCAGAAACACCTCTTCAAAAGGGATATAAAGGGAGCTTTTCCACCTTTTCACCCGTACAGGGATCCCAAAGGAGATCCTGACCGATCATGGCACTCCGTTTATGTCTAAAGTAACCAAAGAGCTGTGTCACCTGCTAAGAATTACCCACCTGCGCACCTCCGCATACCATCCCCAGACCGATGGTCTGTTGGAAAGATTTAACAAGACCCTTAAAGGGATGTTAAAAAAGGTGGTAGACAAGAATGGTAGGGACTGGGATCGCCTGTTACCCTATCTGATGTTCTCCATCCGGGAAGTCCCACAGGCATCCACGGGTTTCTCTCCGTTCGAGCTGCAATATAGGAGACATCCCAGGGGGCTCCTGGATATAGCCAGAGAGACCTGAGAACAAGAAGAAACCCCTTACAGGAGTGTCATCGAGCACATAGCCGACATGCAGGATAGGATCGCGGCAGTTATGCCCATTGTAAGGGAGAACATGCAGCAAGCCCGGGTTTATAACAGGGCCGAAAGGGTCAGGGTCTTTCAGCCAGGGGACAGGGTGCTCGTACTTGTCCCGACTGTAGAAAGCAAGTTTCCAGCAAAGTGGCAAGGCCTGTATGAGATCTGAGAATGGGTGAGTGAGGTGAACTATAAGGTGTACCAGCCTGGGAAAAGGAAGCCATACCAGATTTATCATGTCAACCTCATCAATCCCTGGAGGGACTGAGAAAGTCTAGTGGTTGCAAAGGCGTTCAGAGAGGTCCCAAACAAGGAGTTACCCCCTGTCCATATTTCAGAGTCCTTGTCAGAGGTCCAGAGGCAAGAGGTCAGGGAGTTCCTGCAGAGGAATCGATGGGTCTTCTCCGAACTGCCAGGCCGGACAGAGGTCATTAAACATGACATTGTCACGGAGCCAGGTCAAAAGGTATGGTTAAGACCGTATAGAGTGCCGGAAGCCCAGAGGCAAGCCATCTCAAAAGAGGTGGAGAAAATGTTAGCTCTAGGGGTCATAGAGAAGTCCCAAAGTGGGTGGTCAAGCCCAATAGTGATCATTCCTAAGCTGGATGGCGGCTTGTGGTTCTTTAATGACTTCTGCAAGTTGAATGAGGGAGCGCGCCCGTTTTGGGCTGCTTTACGACAATTGGCAATCTGTGCAGATGGTCATGTGCGCAGTTTAACCTCTGCATGGAGGCTGATTCGGCCCCCCAGAAATGTGCAGTTTGGTTTCCGGTGGCGCTGACCGGAAGTGACCTGTGTTGTCTTTCTGAATAAGAGCGGTGTAGTATGTATGGCGCCGAAAACTGAGCCCGGATTCTGATCATGCGCATTTGCCAGGTATTTTCTTCCTGGACATGCGCAGAACGGCGTCTAAGACGCCGGGCCGCGCCGAGATAATATAGGACTCTGGACATGCGCAGTGTCGTTCTCACCGATGTGAACCGGAAATGACATTTTATCCTTTTTCCGGTCATGCGCAGTACAATTTTCGGAACGCCAGACTAAGCAATGGCAGGGGGATATGCGCACATGTCACATAGAACCCGGCAATAGGTATAAAATAATATATACCAATGCGGAAGTGTTAGGGGCTTTATTGTCATACATCTAAAGGGCCATGTAAGGTATTTAAGGGAAGCAGAAATGAACCACTCTGTATCCCTTCTATCCTGGGTGCCACATACCAAAGGGGCTGCGGGGAATTAAAATTTTATACCGGGCACATCCAAGCTAATATCACTTTTCCTACTCCCCCAAAAAGGGGAAAATTTTTCGTCATAGAAGATTGATAGCGTTGTATATACGTTTTCTTTACCCACACAAAGGGGGATTTTGAACCCCATGAACCCTAAATTCGGGGGGAAAACGCTTGGGATAGCGGGGACTAAAAAATTTGTAACACACATACAGGATATTACGCATTAAAAGCGGAGCCGCCCTTTATCGGGGCGAAAACCCCCACGACGGAGGGTTAAAAAATATGCGAACTTTTAGTATGTATGGAGTATATAGGGGTTTAGGATGTATAATTTTAGATAATTTAGTAAAAGTTATTTTTTTAACAGGGATAAAATTTTGCGGAATGGTCAAAACCTCTGTTTAATAAAATTGAAAATTCTAATAATAGGCCATTTTCTTAATGGCCCTGGGATAAAGAGAAATGGCAACTGAGGCAAAGCATGTTTTCAGACGTTGAGTTAGAGTCGATCAAAGTAAATTTTCTGACTTAAAGGGGTACAAACAACTTTTAAACAGCCTACGAGCCAAAAATTAAATCTTGGGGGAGGCCAAACTTTAAACACAAATTTTGAATCACGTATTATACCTAGTGGACTTAGAATTTAATAACACCTGCTATTATTCACGTCGAACCCTTTTTGGTAAGTGGGAAACAGAACATAGATACTCTACGATTTATGAAAATTCTACTCAAAAGGAAAATAAAACTTAGAAATATCTCACAATTTTAAACAATTTGATAGAACAAGCATCAAAATCAGAGGGATCCAGATTTTAGAGGTGAAACAAAGTTTACAAAAATTCTAAAAAAAAACCAGACAGGACTAAAGGTACGGAAACGCAAAAAATACTTGAGGACCTCCAAGAATTTAAGGAAGGGAAGCTTTAAATTTTTCCAAAACCAAACCCACTCCCCCCTAGGGAATATTATCATGGGACGCAAATTTTTCAAAATAAAATTTCACAAAATCGCCCAGGTCCAGGGGAAACAAAGGATCAAAGGGGCTAAAAATGGGTTCCTCGCCAAACCGGGAGGAAGGAGTAAAAAAGGACTAATGCCCCCATCCCCCTGGAAATTTTCCAATACACCCCTTTTTAGAGGGCTGGAGAGGCCCCGCATCCGGCCGAGACACCCGAAACAAAAAAATCAGATCAACATCAGATAAAAATTTTACAAAAAGGCATTTGAAAATGGAGAATTACAGATTTTAAGAGGGTCTGCTTTTGTGCCCACCATAAATTCAGTAAATTTAAAGGACAAATATCAAAAACCTTTTTGTGCCAACCCAAAAAGGCATAAATTTTTAAAAAATAAAAGGTCAAATCGAATGCCAGCAATTGGGGTTTAAACAGCACGGGTTTTTAGAGGGGTATACAAACTTATGTCTCTTATGGAGAGGAAGAAAAAAAAGGGCAAACAAAATTGAAACTTAAAATAGGAAAAGCCCCCGATCAGTTAGATACACGTAAAATTTGATCTTTTTTTGCAAATAGTCTCTAAAAACCCGTAATCTAGTGAAAGAGGCACCATTTCATAATAAATTTTAGAAGGGGAACAGGAGAAATTGTCCCCCCTGGAACACAAATCAAAATTTATTAAACCCTCCGTAAGGGGGAAATAAAGTTATATTAAATCATGACATGTATAAACAATTTGCAACGATCTTCTAAAGGACAAAAGGCTTTATGAATTTTAACCCACAACCCACAACAAACTTTACTAGGGAACTAGAAAAGCTTTTTTGGGGAAAGGGTTTAAGAGGGCCCCTAATAAAACACACAGAATTTAAAATTTTTAAATGAAACCATCAAAACCCCAAATACCTACATTTTATTCGACCCCAAAGTTTCATAACGCACCCCACTAAAAGTAGACCAATGCCCTCATGTAGGTAATTACGCAAAAGGGGGATTTAATAGAAAATTTTACAGGATTTTTAAACCACATTGCCATCTTATAAAGAACCTTCGGATTTACTGCCGACGGGAAGGGTTTACAGTCAAAAAAGAAACTTTTTGGGTCTATAATTAAAAGCCTATATATAATACCCACATGAAATGGAAAATTTCGGGCAGTTGAAATTTTTTTTTGTCCACAAGAATAAAATTCCCAGGCTCAAATGCCTTTGTAAAAAGACACTACTTCGTGTTAAGGCATTTTTATTTTCTTTTGTAACAAACCTTCCCCCACTGGGGGGCACCGCAAGGGGAGCCCTCGCCCCCCCTAAGCAAATCTGTTCCGGCTGGTGGAGGCCACCTTGGATCCCAACCAGGAACATCAGGGGCCCCCCCAATTTTATTCGGGGGGAGTACTTTGATGAATCACGTCCTCTGGAAAGGGCAAGGTCACTTTGAGGAGTTCTTTGCACGGGCTCAATAAAAACGAAATTGGATCATTTCACTTTGAAATACAAGAAATTGTTTTACCCCTTGTTTTCCTTTATTAAAAGATCAGAATGGAAATTTCCCCAACGGATATTATAGGAAACCCACACAACTAACACTTTTGCACGGGGAAAGTTACCATCCATTACCCTGTAGGAGAGGAATCCCAAAGGGGAAATTCCTGAGATTGGAGAAAACCCCAAAGGACAGGATTTTTAGGAGACGTCGGGAAAAATTGAAGAGAGATTTTTAATCGGGGATATCCCCAAAAATTTTGGAATCACCCAAAAGGCATGCCAAAAACAAATAGGACAACATTACTACGGGGTAAATCCCAGAGGACAAAGATAACAAAAGGCCCAGTAACGCAACCTTCGATGAAAGAAACAGAAGGGTGAAAAATCCCAAAAAAAAATTGGGAAACTAAGTTGGACCAGGGTTAAAAGGGATACCTTCCCCCACCCCTTTAAAAAACCTATCGAAGGGGTAGAGAATTTAAAAACAGACTGATCCCAGCACAACCCCAAATCCCCTCAAGGCACTTGGGTTGAAAGGAAAAAAGATGGGATTTTAAATGTGGGCAGAGATTGTACCTCCCAAACAACAAAAAACAAATCCTTCACAAGGCCCAAATGGGAAAAAAATTTTTATCCGGATTTTTGCCCAAAGAAAAACAAAGAGTAGTTTACATTTCAAGTCCCGCCCCGAATTTCTTAAAAACAAAGAGAAAAATCAAAAGGGGGGTGGGAGAAACTGGGGGGCAAAAAGAAAAAGAAAGAACAAACCCCGTATCGACATTTTTGGGAACACATAATGGAAAAGGGAATCTCGGCGTTTTTTGACTTTAAGGGTTTTGAGACCATCTCCAAGAGGGGGAGAATGGGGTAACGAAAATTTGTGTAAAGGCCCAGGGATCTACTGTATGGGTCGGTTCATCCTAAGGGCCTTAATGCTTTGAAATTTGGATGTTTTAAAGAAAAGACCTGACTTGGTCTGTTCTTTTGCCTGTTTTTTGTTCACACTCCCACAGAGGACCACAATGACTCTTAAAAAACTGACCGATTTTATGTTCAGTATAATCATTTCATTTTTCATTATTTCATGATTACTACAGTCTGATAATTTATTTACGAAGACAATGAAATTTTTGTACCCCAAATTTTTTTGCCCGAAAAAAATGCCCCACTTAAAAACTTTAGACATCTGTCACACAAAAAAGCCACCCTAAAAATTAGAGAACATAGTTAGGGAAATGCTCCCCTATAAAAATAAAAGATCAAGGGGAATGAGGGGGCGCGCCCCGTTTGGTCTTTTAAAAAAAAGGCAATTGGCAATCTTGCAATGGCTTCGTATTTAAAACCCCCCATGGAGCTGGTTCGGCCCCCCCGATATTGCATTTTTTGGGTTTCCGGGGGCGCGACCGGAAGTGACCCCGTGTTTTCTTTTTGAATAAGAACGTGTAGTATGCACCCGAAATTGGGGGCCCCGGTTTTTTGATCATGCGCATTGCCAGTATTTTCTTCCGGACAGCCGAACCGTCTAAAACCCGGCTGCGCCGAATAATATGGATTCTGGACATGCGCAGTGTCGTTCCACCAATGGAACCGGGAAAAGACTTTTAAAACCCCCCTTTTTCCGGTCATCGCAGTACAATTTTCGGGAAAGCCAGACTAAGTAATGGCAGGGGATATGCCACATGCACATAAACCCGCAAAAGAAAAAAAATTTTTAACCAAAGCGGAAGCGTTTGGGGCTTTATTTCATACATCTAAAGGGCCATTAAGGTATTTAAGGGGAAAAAAAGTTTACTCGGGACCCTTTTATCCTGGGGGGCCCCCAACCAAAGGGGCTGCGAGGATTATCATTTTTATACCCGCGCATCCAAGCTAAATTTTCACTTTTCCTATCTCACCCATATAGGGATATAATCGTCCCTGATAGATTTTATATGCGTTGTAATAGCGTTTCTTTTTCCACAGGGGAGGATTTTTTAACCCCGATGAACCCCAATTTCAAGGGGGAAATGCGTTGGGAAAGCGGGGGTAAAGAATTTTAACACACTATACATGAATTTAAACTGTCATTAAACGGGAGCCCCCTTTTCGGGGGGATTTTCTCCACGACGGGTGGGAAATAGATGCGTATCATTTAGGTATGAATGGTAGATATAGGGGGTTTTGGGGATAATTTTAGATAATTTAGTAAAATTAGTTTTTAAAAAGGGTAAAATTTTGCAGTGAATTGAATGAATCTCAAAATTTGTGCCTACCCCCTGCCAAAGGCGACGAGCGATCCCGAGGTGGGACCTGCGAGGTAAATGACCACGTTTAAAAAAACCCCAAAGGTACGGGATTTTCCCCCCATAAAGAAGGGAAAAACAGCTTTTTCCACCCCAGGGGACATTCCAGTTTTGGCCTTCCCCTTTGGTTTACATGGGGCCCCCCTGCGACCTTTCAGAGGTGAGGGAAAACATCCTGCACCCATAAAGTACGCACCGCATATCTGGACATGTTGGGTTTTCTATAGTGCTGACTTTTGGGTTCCCTCTACAAGGTGAAGTGGTCCTAGCGCATTAGGGCAGCAGTCTAACGGCAAATTCACAAAAAAATCGGTAGGCTAGAGAGGCCGCTACCCGGGACAACACCGCCGAGGGGGCTTCAAACCCCCAAATAAAAGCCGAACCATTCGGAATTGGGCCCCAAACCCGTGTCCAAAAAAACAGGGAGAGCCTTTCCCGGATAAACAGGCCATTTTAGAAGGTTTTTCCAGGTTTTGCCTCAATAGCTGTCTCTCTCACAGAACTCACCAATGGAATTTGGAGGCTAAACAAGCCTCCCAAAAACTCAAGGAGGTTCTATGTAAGAGACCTGTACTGATCACCCCTAATTTTAGGAAGGAATTCCTGGTGCAAACAGATGCCTCAGAAGTGGGCTTAGGGGCAGTCCTGTCTCAAGTGGTTAATGGGGAAGAGCACCCAGTCGTGTACCTAAGCTGGAAGCTGTCAGCAACAAAAAAAAACTACTCAATCATAGAGAGGGAATGTCTGGCCCTGAAATGGGCAATCGAGTCGCTGAGGTACTATCTAGTGGGGAGGCAATTTAGGGTGATCACAGAACACTCCCCTTTAAAATGGATGGCCCAAAATAAAGGCAAAAATGCGAGGGTGACCCGGCGGTTCCTGGCCCTACAGGACTTCAAATTCTATGTGGAACACAGTCCCGTGTCCCAACAAGCAAACGCAGATGCGTTATCGAGTGCACAGTTTCGGGGCACAAGGTGCTCCACCCCACAGGTCTGAGCAGGGGGGGATTTGTAAGGTGGCAACTGCAGGAAAGTTATATAACGGCGTATATATCCCAGACAGGTTCCTGGCATGCACTTTTAGGAGTCCAGACACATGCCCCCAAGGTAAGGAGCCTTGGGGGAATGAAAGGCCAAAATTAGTCAGGTGTTGACAGTACAGGCTGTCGACATACGTTTAGTAGGTTAGTATGGCTTCCAGCCATTCCCGGGTCGGCCTTTCATTGGGAGTAAGCATAAAGTAGGGTGGGTGCTTACTCCTCATGTTCCACTCCAGGATTTGCCTGGCGTTTATAAGTCAGCAGGTAAGCTGACTAGGGGTGGCTACAACCCCAGACTACCTTTGAGTCTGGAGAGGAGACATGCTGGGAAACCAGCAGGTCTGTCACACCTGGTGCTGAGATACTTACAAGGTGATAGTGAATATTGTTCTGTTAGTTAGAGCTCAGACGAGCAGGTTTTTGTCATGTTTATGTTGCGCATGCCTTGCTATTGTTGTCATATCTGCGTTGCCATTTAATAAAAATACAGAGCACCTGTATTTACCCGAAGTTCCGTCTCTGTCTCTGCCTGAAGATAAACGTGTGCCAAGATCCCAGAGTGACAAAAGCTCACAATATATATATGTGTGTGTGTGTGTGTGTGTATATATATATATATATATATATATATATATATATATATATGACCTCTCTCCTTCTGTACCAGTAGTTATTCATTAATTTATCTCCCTTGTAGTTATTTGAACTATGTAGGCAACCCGAATGTACAGCGCTCTGAAACTGAGGGCGCTCTAAAATAAATAAATAAATAAATATATATATATATATATATATATATATATATATATATATATATATATATATATATATATTGTGGCAGAGTGGCTACATGTAGTTGCCTGTTGCTGCCACTAGGTGGAGATATACCAGAGTGGTATATGCGACATGCCACCAAGGATATGTGGCCTTGGTGGAATAGGAGTCGGCCGTATGTATTGTCAGCCACACTAAGTGGTTGGCAAAGGTATATGGTTAGTTTGGCTTTTCAGCCGTTCTTGGGGTCGGCTCTTATTGGGAGTAGACAATGTGTCGGGTGGGTGTCTACTCCCCATGTTCCAGACCACGTTTTGGACAGGGCTCGGGAGTCCTATAAAAAGCCGGGACCTTCTGGTGTCCAGGGGGGTGTGGTCTGCTGCCGGGATGTGTAGAAGCAGAGGAGCTGGACAGAGGCTCTGGGCCCCAGAGGCTGAGGGGAAGCGGAAAGTGTGCGGTGTGCATACATTGCTGGATGCTAGGTCCAGGCATTAGAGAGGGTCTCTATGTTATGTTAAGTAGGTGGCTAGATGGCCTAGGATTTTATTTTGTATGTTTTTCAAGCCTCTATAAACCTGTGCCTTAATAAAGCTGGTGGAGGCCAGTGTGAAACGTAAACCTGTGTCTGAGTGCCATTCCGCCTACGAAAGACGGCAATTCCGTGAGCGAAAACCCCCCAGAGCCGGTCCAAGATGGCGGCCGAAGGCATGTGAGTTGTCACATATGGTGGAGGATGCGGGCATTATTGGCACGGACTGAGCAGAGTTGGCACAGGTGAAGTTGTGCTGCAGAGAAAATTTAAAGGTCCGGAGGCCTAACTGTGAAGCAGTGCTGCTGAAAGAGACTGTGTTGCTGCCAGAGTTTTGTTTTCCCCAGTGACCATGGAGGACATTGTTCAGCTGGTGCGTCGTATGACCACCCAGCCGGCAGTGCCACAGTACTATGACCGACCAAAGCCAGGTCGGCCTTCCAAGGCAAAGTCCAAGCGGAGCAACAAATCTCAACAGCCGAGAACCGCCATTGTCCAGCAGGAGGAGCTGTGCTGGGTGAGCCATAGAGCGGGATGTGCTCCTGAGGGTCCTGTGATCTGGAGGGCAGAGGACATGCTGCCACGGATGCATTGGTTGCGGGTGGATGGTCTCTCACTGTGGGTCGACATGGATTGTCCCCAGGATGTCTCTAAAGTACACCCGGACATCGTACACAGTATGAGGACCCAACGAGACTTCGGTAAGACCATTCCAATGAGGTTTGACACCTGTTGTGGGACTGTCGTCCATTTGCTTATGGTTTGTGAAAACCTACAGTCCGGCTGTCTACTTGGCAGAGACTTTCCCCATTTTGGGCATTTGTGGGCAACGGCTAAGGTATCGGGAAAAGCAAGTGACTTTTCCTGGGAAGTGGCCCCTACGACGTATGCGGGACTGATGCCTGACGGGGAGGAGCCAGAGTTGTCATCTCCAAAAGTCCCTGAGATGAGGCAGGATGAGACTGACACGGTTAATTTTGGACTGGAACATTCTGATGGACTCTGTATTCAGGACATATGCACAATATTGCCTTATACTAATGTGGAAAAGGTGCCTGTAAGGAATAGCTCTGTCCCTCTACCTGAGCAGGGGGAGGGAAGCTGGGTCACACAGTCAGCTTCAGTTACTGCTAGGTGTGAACAAGGGACTACAGGTGCTGCAGCTATTACAGTAGTAAAGAGCAGCACAGGTCTGTCTCTAGAGGTCATGGATGTCAGGGCTAGGTGTGCAGTGAAAGCAGAGTGTGAACTAGCTCCTGAAGAAATGCCAGCCCCAGCTATAGGGCAGACAGGCCCAAGTGTGCCTCTAGAGGTTGTGATTAACAGGGCTACGAATATAGCAGAGGATGTGTGTCCTGTGGTGGATAACAGTCTGGGGAAATATGTTACTGCCACAGTTTCATGTGGAGCTAATGTGGTTGCCCCTAGAAACAAGGTGTCCCTTGCATCTCCTGCCATAAAAACATCTGAGTGTGTGGGCACTGAAGCTGTGTGTGAAGTGTCTGGAGTTCAGTTCATAAATGTGTCTACCAGTGACCCCAGCACAGTGTGCGTACCTGATGGTAGCCTGCAAGTTGCAGGTAATGCGGGCCCAGGGATTGATGGCCACCAGTTCTGTGTGACTGCTGTTGGTCCCAGAGAGGAGCTTTCCTGTTTCAGTGTGCGGCCTGGAAGTCCTGAGAATGTTTGCACTCCTACAAGGTGTGAGGAGACTAGTTTAATGAGGGTGTGTCCAGACTCTGGTGAGGTCTATGCCTGCATGAATGAGACCTCAGATACCTGTGTAGAGAAAATGTGTGCTGGGGCAGATTCTGTGTGTAGCCCTGAGCAGTGTATTACAGAGTGGACACTATGTGATGGAGAGCCGGATTGTAGCACTGCAGAGTATGAAGAGAAATGTCCTGCTGAGACTTTTAGTACTGCGGATTTCACTTGCTCCAGTGGTTGCTGTATTGCCAGTAGCTTTTTCTGCCATGGTCACAAAGACTGCAGTGATGGAAGGAGTGAGCTGTTGGACACCACAGAGCTTGGTGTAGGCTCAAACCCAAGTGAGAGGCAGGTGAGTGGGTTTAAATCCCCAGATGGTAAAGAAGTGCCTGGTTCTGAGGCAGCTGATACATTTTCATCGGCAGGGCTTTCCTTGATGTTGCGATTGTCTGTAATAACCCTGGGACCACTGACCTACAGGTTAAGGGTGGCACAGAGGTACATTGTGCCACAGTCTGTCCTACTGCAGTGGAGGTTACCATCACTGAGGAGGTCAGTGAGGTAGACCAGATTCCTCCTGGTAGGAACCAAGTGGAAGCTAGGAGCCAAAAGGCGGAACTTCAGGGATCAGAGAAATTTGAGGCTGTATCTGATCCTGCAGACCAAGAGGTAGTAGGTTTTAGCTCAGGTGCGCCCCTTGAGGCCATGGTGGATAGCAACCCTGAGAGGTGTGCTGTCATTACTGCTTCCTGTGCTGCTAGTGTGGTTGCGGGGACTAACCAGGGGCCTTTTGCTTATAGGAGACCCGAATTAGTGAAGACACTGCCCAGTGGGCACAATACCAAGGTACTCTGTGTATGGGAGAAGGCTATAAGGCAGGATAGTGCTGGTGTTGGAGTTATCAGTAGTACTCTTGTGAATGTCAGCATGCAGGCGGAAGGTGGTGACATCCTTGCAGTAGAGCGCACATACGTTGTGCCACCTGTAGTAAGTGGCAGTAAACTGTCTGTTGCCGATTATGAGGTGAGCGCATGGTATGAGCCTACGGCTGAGCTGTTTTTGACCAATGTAGTATCTTCCCCTGATGATGTAGAGTGAGTGCTGCCCGTAGAAACAGGTGCTAAGGAGGAAAAGATAGATGGGGAATGTATGGGTGACTCTGATGCTGTCCAGCAGAAATCAGGCTATATGTCCCTGGTGTTATAGAACAGGTGGGGGAAAAGGGATTTCCCAGAAAAAAGTGTTGTGCTTCTCCAGAGAAACCAAGTGCAACATACGCTGTGTGAGACAGATTCCCTCTGTAAGAGCTTTGACCCCGGAGGAAGGTTGGGCAAGGTGAAAAAGACCTACGGCCTTTATCAGAGGGAGAGGGTATGTGGCAGTGCGGCTACATGTAGTTGCCTGTTGCTGCCACTAGGTGGAGATATACCAGAGTGGTATATGCGACATGCCACCAAGGATACGTGGCCTTGGTGGAATAGGAGCCGGCCGTATGTATTGTCAGCCACACTAAGTGGTTGGCAAAGGTATATGGTTAGTTTGGCTTTTCAGCCGTTCTTGGGGTCGGCTCTTATTGGGAGTAGACAATGTGTCGGGTGGGTGTCTACTCCCCATGTTCCAGACCACGTTTTGGATAGGGCTCGGGAGTCCTATAAAAAGCCGGGGCCTTCAGGTGTACAGGGGGGCGTGGTCTGCTGCCTGGATGTGTAGCAGCAGAGGAGCTGGAAAGAGGCTCTGGCCCCCAGAGGCTTAAGGGAAGCCGAAAGTGTGCAGTGTGCATACGTTGCTGGATGCTAGGTCCAGACATTAGAGAGGGTCTCTATGTCATGTGAAGTAAGTGGCTAGATGGCCTAGGATTTTATTTTGTATGTTTTTCAAGCCTGTATAAACCTGTGCCTTAATAAAGCTGGTGGAGGCCAGTGTGAAACGTAAACCTGTGTCTGAGTGCCATTCCGCCTACGAAAGACGGCGATTCTGTGAGCTAAAACCCCAGAGCCGGTCCAAGATGGCGGCCGAAGGCATGTGAGTCGTCACAATATATATATATATATATATATATATATATATATACACAGTACAGACCAAAAGTTTGGACACACCTTCTCATTCCAAGAGTTTTCTATATTTTCATGACTATAAAAATTGTAGATTCACACTGAAGGCATCAAAAGTAGGAATTAACATATGTGGAATTATATACTTAACAAAAAAGTGTGAAACAACTGAAATTGTGTCTTAGATTCTAGGTTCTTCATAGTAGCCAACTTTGCTTTGATTACCTCTGGAAGCTCATCAAGAGAATGCCAAGAATGTGCAAAGCAGTAGTCACCTGAAATGGTCTTCCAACAGTCTTGAAGGAGTTCCCAGTGATGCTTAGCACTTGTTGGCCCTTTTGCCTTCAATCTGCGGTCCAGCTCACCCCAAACTATCTCGATTGGGTCCAGGTCTGGTGACTGTGGAGGCCAGGTCAACTGGCGTAGCACCCCATCACTCTCCTTCTTGGTCAAATAGCCCTTACACAGTCTGGAGGTGTGTTTGGGGTCATTGTCCTGTTGAAAAATAAATGATGGTCCAACTAAACGCAAACCAGATGGAATAGCATGTCGCTGCAAGATGCTGAGGTAACCATGCAGGTTCAGTATTCCTTCAATTTTGAATAAATCCCCAACAGTGTCACCAGCAAAGCACCCCCACACCATCACACCTCCTCCTCCATGCTTTATGGTGGGAACCAGGCATGTTGAGTCCATTCGTTCACCTTTTCTGCGTCGCACAAAGACACGGTGGTTGGAACCAAAGATCTCAAATTTGGACTCATCAGACCAAAGCCCATATTTCCACTGGTCTAATGTCCATTCCTTGTGTTCTTTAGCCCAAACAAGTCTCTTCTGCTTGTTGTCTGTCTTTAGCAGTGGTTTCATAGCAGCTCTTTTACCATGAAGGACAGCTGCACACAGTCTCCTCTTAACAGTTGTTGTAGAGATGTGTCTGCTGCTAGAACTCTGTGTAGCATTGACCTGCTCTCTAATCTGAGCTGCTGTTAACCTGCGATTTCTGAGGCTGGTGACTCGGATGAACTTATCCTCCGCAGCAGAGGTGACTCTTGGTCTTCCTTTCCTGGGGCGCTCCTCATGTGAGCCAGTTTCTTTGTAGCTCTTGATGGTTTTTGCCACTGCACTTGTGGACACTTTCAAAGTTTCCCCAAATTTTCAGACTGACTGACCTTAATTTCTTAAAGTAATGATGGCCACTCGTTTTTCTTTACTTAGCTGCTTTTTTCTTGCCTTAATAGAAATTCTAACGGTCCATTCAGTAGGACTATCAGCTGTGTATCCACTGGACTTCTGAACAACCCAACTGATGGTCCCAACCCCATTTAGAAGGCAAGAAATCCCACTTATTAAACCTGACAGGGCACACCTGTGAAGTGAAAACCATTTCAGGTGACTACCTCTTGAACCTCATCAAGAGAATGCCAAGAGTGTGCCAAGCAGTAATCAAAGCAAAAGGTGGCTACTTTGAAGAACCTAGAATATAAGACATATTTTCAGTTGTTTCACACTTTTTTGTTAAGTATATCATTCCAGAGTTTAGATTGAAGAGCTTGAAGAGCTATATACAGCAGTAAGCAGCAGGACAAACAGGATCCAGGGAGATAGCCGATCGCAAGTTGTGGGGTCAGGAAGGAATTTTTTTCTCCCCTTTGCCTTCCTCTGGATCTTTTGGTCCGGGGGCTCTTAATTCAGGACAGTGGTGGACGGGCCGTTTTTTTTGGCCTCCACCTGGCCTGAGCTGAGAGTCTCTGTGATCACTTTAATTTAGTAAAGTCCAGTAATATTTCATTACAATGTTGCTTATTCCAATAAAAAAAAAATAATAAATAAATAAAAAAAATATATATATATATATATATATATATATATATATAATTCCACATGTATTAATTCATAGTTTTGATGCCAGCAGTGTGAATCTACAATTTTTGTAGTCATGAAAATACAGAAAACTCTTGGGATGAAGGTGTGTCCAAACTTTTGGTCTTTTTACTGTGGTGTGTGTGTGTTATTTATAAATATATATATATATATATATATTAAAATATATATATTATATATATATATATATATAAATTACACATACACAGTATATAATAAATATATATATATATTATATATATATATATATTAAATATATATTATATATATTATATATATATATTATTTATTGACTGGAACTCATTGTTGTATCTCTGATCCTCACTGCTCTCATTGTTATATCCTTGGCTATGGTGGTTTTCCATTTTAAAGTGTGTGCTATTTGTATAGAAATGTGGGATCTTTGAAATAGTGTACTTTTTTAATGTTTTTAAAATCTAAATTTTATCTTGCCCTCCCAACAAGTGCATTGTTTAGACTTAAAAGGGTTAAAAAATTTAAGACATATTTTATTATATTTGAAAATACATACCAGTACAAAAGTGCATTTTGAGATATCATTAAAACAATTAGCAATTATAAGAGCTGTTTTTATCCTTAATATAAGAAATTATTTTGGTGTCCACCTTCCTCTTTAATAGACAATAATTAAAAAAACAATATAGCAGAATTGTGCTAAGTGAAAGAGTAGTTTATATTTTTATAATTACATTTCTTTTGTAAGTATATGCATCTGTATGTATCTAAAGGAGTTCATCTAAAGTTGGACCAGTATAGTAATGATGTTCTACCTGATATATACATATAGTTGGTGAAATAAATATTGAACATGTCATTAATTTTCTAAGTAAATATATTTTTAAAGGTGCTATGGACATGAATTTCTCACTAGATGTCGGTAGCAATCCGCACAGGCAAAGAAACCAAACTATGGATGTCCATAGGGTTTTCCGGGACATCTTTTTATTTGTTAATATTACTTATATTAAACCTCGTGATTGATACTCATTAAAAATTATTTGCCTGTCCTGCTGTGCAGAACCAGACAGAACCTTTTACTCCCCTTCTTCCTTTGTCCAGCAAATCATGTGATGACCATCGATCACATGGTTTTGCTTCTCCCTCTATGGATATTTTGTCATCAGTCAGTGGGTGTGTTTTTAAGCAAGCCTCAGCTTAGAAATACTCCCCTTTAGTTGGCATGACCTGAGCAGATAGCGATATGTCTGCTTCTAGTGACTCATCAGTCAAAATGTAAACAGAGGTGCTGAAAAAAATGTAATTAGAGATGGGCGAATTTCTCAAAAATTCGATTCGGTCACTTTTGCCGAATTTTCCGACAAAATTATTTTTCGTTCCGAATTACTTCGGCACGAATTGCGTTAAAAACAGCTATTTCCAGGCTGCACAGAGCCTTGCAGGGTGCTGTAGAACGGTTGTGCCATGCTTAAATATGCAGAGGGAGCTTGGTTTGGTCTTCATACAATGTTTGTTTTTTTAGTTGCACCAGATGACTGCCACCCTCTTAGAATCGCTTCACTATAAAATTCCCTGGGCACTTAAGAGGCAAAACTGACCAAAAAACTCAAGCGGGAATGTAGCTGATAAAGTCATGCCAGCGAAAGCTGGAAAAACAATTTGAGAGCTCAGGTGGAAAAACATTAGTGACAGAGTGTGGAGGTGACGGCGGCAGCCACAGCAGCATGAGGTCAGACGTGGCACAATGACATTCTGGAGGTGGCAAAACACGGGAGCCACAGAGTGGCACATGACGAGAGCGGAGGTCACGGCCGGCAGCAGTATGAGGTCGGGCAGTGGCACAATGAATTCTGGAGGCGCAAAACAGTATTAGGCCACAGAGTGGCACAATGATACAGTGTGGAGGTCACGACAGCAGCAGCATGAGATCAGGCAGTGGCACAATGACATTCTGGAGGCGGCAAAACAGTATTAGGGCCACAGAGTGGCACAATCACACAGTGTGGTCACGGCGGCCAAGCAGTATGAGATCAGGCAGTGGCACAATGACATTTGGAGGCGGCAAAACAGTATTAGGCCACAGAGTGGCACAATCCACAGTGTAGAGGTCACGGCGGCGCAGCATGGAATCAGGCCGGGGCACAATGGACATTCTGGAGGGGGCCCAAAACGTATTGGGCCACAGAGTGGCACAATCACACAGTGTGGAGGTCACGGCAGGCAGCAGTATGAGGTCAGGCAGTGGCACAAGGGACATTCTGGAGGCGGCAAAACAGTATTAGGCAACAGATGGCACAATCACACAGTGTGGAGGTCAGGGCGGGCAGCAGTAGTATGAGTCAGGCAGTGGAACAATGACATTCTGGAGGCGGCTTAAAACAGTATTAGGCCACAGAGTGGCACAATCACACAGTGTGGAGGTCACGTCCGCAGCAGCATGAGATCAGGCAGGGGGCACAATGCATTTGGAGGTGGCAAAACAGGAGGAAGCCACAGAGTGGCACAATGACTGGGGAGCGGGAGGTCACGGCGGCGCAGCATGAGGTCAGGCAGTGGCACAATGACACAGTGTGGAGGACATTGCAGGAGTCACATCAGCAGCATGAGGTCAGACAGTGGCACAAGGGACAGTGATGTCACGGAAACAGCAACAGCAGCAGCTGCATGAGGTCATAGAGTGGCACAATGACAGAGTGTTGAAGGTGGGTGGCAATACCAGTCCCTGGTAAAGATTGGTGGTAGGCAGATGGAGGAAATTTGTCAGCAGTTGTGTGGCATCAGGTGTGTGGAGGCTTCAGAATAGTGGCTGAGGCAGGTAGTTTGAACCCAGACTGACGCCTAAGGCATTGGAGTGTGGAAATCCTGGCCGATCCACCCCTGATTCATTTGACAAAGGTCAGTCGTTTCCACATTTCCGTGGACAAGGGGTTCTCCTTGGGGTAATGATGGCCCCCCCCCACTGAACACCTGCTTGATGCCCACACTACTGGCCGGGCAGGACAGTTTTCCAGTGTAAATTCGGCAAGTTGCGGCCACACATCCAGTTTGGCTGCCCAGTGGTCCAGCGGATCTTCTAACTGAGGGGTGGACGGGGTGCTGTCCAAGTAAGCCCAAACCTGTTGGTTCAGGGACTGCTCCAGGTCCTGTGCTGCTGTTGGCGACTCCCCTCCTCACTAGGCGGGTGAAGGAAGCTGCTCACCCGTGAATCCAGACTTAGGTTATACTGATGGAGCTGGTATTGCTCCTACCCCCCACCTTCCCACAGTAGCGCGGCAGTAGTACGTGTAGTGCTGAGGAAACCCCCGGTCAGACCTGTCAGAGGAGGGCGATGCCGCACATAGGCAGCAGCCACTGATTACGGAGGTTTTTCCCTATAGTATTTGAGTTTGGGTTCTTCCCTCTCAATAGTGGGAAAAAGGCTCCCATTTTGGACCGGTAGCGAGGGTCCAATAGGGTGGAGAGCCAGAAGTCATTCCTCTGCCGGATGCTGACTATTCGGCCGTCACTAGCCAGGCAAATAAGCATGCTGCGGGCCATCTGCACAAGTGACTCCGGGGGGCTCCCTGCCTCCATTTCCACTGTATACTGCACGGTGCTTGGGGGTCATCTGCCTCGTTTCCTCATCTCCATCCACCTCCTCCAGCTGCTCCTGCTCCTCCTCTCTTGTCACCTGGGTGGGACAAAATCCACTCATTTCACCAGACAATGCTTTGCTCCAAGTCCTCCTCCTCCTCCCCCATTTCAGTCCCACCGGACTCATGTGGCCACGAGATGTAGTCACCACGTCTCCAGTCCCCGCCCAGACAGATTTTTCAGCATCTGTTCCAGGACATGAAGCAGTGAATGATGTTATTCATCCGTAGTCCTGTGACTGACAAATAACGTCGCCTCTCGAATGGCCTCAACAAACGGCAGGTGTCACGCATGAGCTGCCATGGCTGACATCAAAGTTACACGGGGGGAGTTACTTCTGTCTGCCTGGATCATTAAAAAATCGTTAATGGCCTTTCTCTGTTCATACAGTCGGCCCAAAACATGTGCAGGCTGGAATTCCAGCGGGTGGAAACATCGCATATCAGAGTGTGTTGGGGTAGGCCGTTCTGCCGCTGCAACTCGAGGAGGGTGTTCCTGGCTTTGTACGAATGGATAAAGTGCTGCACAGTTTCCTGGCCATTTTCAGATTGTTCTGATGATCGGTGGAAGACTTCAGGAACCTTTTCACAACCAGATTGAAAACTTTTGCGCCATGCAGGGCGCATGGACCATCCCCCTCGGTGCAGCGCGGACAACATGTTCCTCCCATTGTCCGCCCACCATTGGTTCCGATTTGCATTTTGGCGGGGGAAAAGCCACACTCGATTTCTTGCTGCATGACGCGGAGCAGTTCCTCCCCTGGTGACTTGTTCGCCGAGGCAAGCCAGGTGTAGAACTGCGTGACACCGCTGTGCCCTAACACATGTGTATGATGGAGCAGTACTTGTGGAGGCTGAGATTGGTGGTGGTGGTGGAGGAGGAGGAGGCGGACATTGGGCAGGTGCAGCAGTTTGACAACGTGGAGGAGAAAGGGCGTCTCCTGTCCAAGTTGTTGGTGTTGCCTGGGCTGGAAGCACATTCCACCCAGGGGGCCGTAAAGGACATGTACTGGCCCCTAAACCGTAGTTACAGCTCCCGACGTCCGTGCTGCCGTGCACCTTGGAACAAACCCGATAAGCTCAAGGACTGACCCACCTTCTGTTCTACATATTTATGAAGTGTTTATGGTATGCCTTTTTGGAAAAGAAATTACGCTTGGAACCTCCTCTGGCTTGGCAAAAAGCCATTAGTTTTCTGAACGGTGCAGGTTCCACCCATTTGGAAAGGGAGAGACTGCAGTACCAACAACTTGGACGGAGCACGGTCAGCTGCTGCACCTTAGGATGGTTGGACGCATACGTTGTCTCTTTGCCAATGCCTCGCTGAACGGGCTGCTGGCGCCATGAGTAGCGAGGGGCAGGAGCATCTGGACCGGGAGTGATGTCAAAGAGAAACAGCTCCTTCTGCAGAGGTGGTGGAGACTTGACTGGCTGCAATGGCATGCGTGCCACTGGGCGCTGCTGCTGCTGCTGTTGCTGCGGCAGCAGGATGGACCACCACATCTGAGCCACGTTTCTCACAGGCCACCCGGAAATTGGTGACGCTGCATGTGTTGACGCAGGGCCGTGGTGCCGTTAGCTCCCCGGCACGCTTCACTTTCTGCCCACAGATTCTACATATACCCATATTCGGCTCCTTTCCCGGGGTCTTAGCAAGAACTGTCACACTGCCGAGTATCGGGATTTTACCGCCAATTTCTCCGCACTGAGTGACTTCTGCCGCCGCTTTCCTCGCTGAGCCCCTGTGCTGCTACTTTCTTGGACCGCAAAGAGGGTTTTTTACCCGTGGCCGCTTTGGGTCCCGGGCTCACCACTGCTGCTATCCTGCTGACTCACGGCCACACGACCCCCCTTGCTGGCTGCGCTGCTGCCTGACGCGCAAGCTGACGTCCTCTTCTCCTGACGATTTATGAAGCCCTTGCCTCACCCGGCTCCCAAGTGGTCGTGGCTACATCATCATCTATTTGTTTTTTCATCGTCACTGCTGTCTCTCAACCCGGTCTTGGTATTTCCAGGCTGGACCTCTCACAACATGACCTTCCATGCCACTCTCCACATCTATACATTGCCGCCTACTGCAAGAAGCAGGCGATATTGGCCCCATTTCTTCGCGCCCAGTAGCTGCTGAACTGCCCTCCTCAAATTGTCATCCTTGCTATATAGTGGCGCTGAGCCCAACACATAGTAGATTTTCTGGCTGAGGGGAAACCCGGGTGGGCAGAGGTGGCTGAGGACAGGTGAGGGCCGCTGACCCGCTCCCGGGCCATGCCAACTAATGGTTGTGTCTGAGGTTCCCACCGATCTTGGCTGGGGGGTTGTCAGATTGTCATCCCGAGGAAGGGATGACCTAGTCAACCAATCCCAAAAACCCTTGGGTTGTGAACAACACACGGCCGCTAGATGACAGCGCCAGTTTGTGGCCTCACCGAGTGACCCCTGCTGCGACGTCCCTCGCTGTGCTCGACTGGGCCTGTTCAGGAATGTTTGTGCCATGCCTCTAAAAGGTGCGAGCCTGCCACCTCTCTGTCTGACATACTGTTTGTTCTAAAATGTACAGACACTGTTTGATGATGATATCTGTATATGATAAAATATACACCCTGTTTTTGACTCCAAATGAACCCAGTAACAAGCTTGGGTAACCTTGGATATAAATTGCGCTCCACAATGGCCAGGAAAATTTACTTGTATGTGTCGTTAAAAACACTGTTGTGTTTACTAAATGTAAAAGCACAAACAGGCTTAATTAACTTCGGACTTTAATTAGGCTACAAGAAAAAAGTATATATTTTGGCGTTGAAAAAGACGGTTTTATTTTGTCAGCACACCCGCAAAACAACGCTTAATTAACCCCGGGATGTAAATTGCGCCAAGAATTGAGCCGCACAAACTAGTAGCTTTGTAGCGTTTTACAATTGCGTGTTTTCTACGCCACACAACAAGAGATACAGTTGTAATTAACCTCAGAAAAATGTATATATTTTGGCGTTGAAAAAAACGGTTTCTTGGGGTCAGCACACCAGCAAAACAATGCTTAATTAACCCCTGGATGTAAATGCGCCAAAGAATTGAGCCGCACAAAATAGTAGCTTTGTAGCGTGTTACAATTGCGTGTTTTCTACGCCACACAACAAGAGATACAGTTGTAATTAACCTTTGCTTGTGAATTAGGCTAAGGAAAAAAATATATATATTTTGGCGTTGAAAAAGACGGTTTCTTGGGGTCAGCACACCCCGCAAAAACAACGTTAATTAACCCCTGGATGTAAATTTCGCAATAGAATTGAGCAGCCCAAAAAGGAAGTGGTATTTGTATTTGAAAAACGCTGTTTCTTTAAATGAATACAAAAAGGAACTGGCTTAGATCCCACTTGGATATTGAATGTATATGCAGCTGCAGTGGGACGCACACTGAATTTCAGATCCAATACCCAAAAAAAAATTTGAAATAGAACATTAAAGAAACAGTCTCTGAGACAAGTGAGAAAACCACAAAATCGCTGTATAAAAATCAATTCTTCAGTAAGAGCTATCAGCCGCGGCAGCAACCATTTCCCGATGAGCACGTGAGGAGGAGTGTGAGCTCCCGGCGTCGCGCCCGGACTTATATAGTGCAGTGAGTCACAGATTCCCGCCCGGGCTCTGATTGGCTTCACCTCTGCACATGTCATGCAAGGCTATGCCCTTCTTTCCTCCCAGGTGCTTTGCCCCATGTTTGCGCCATGTGCTCGCAGCCAAATTTTATCAATCAAAAGCACACTTCGTTCACCCGAAGTACCCCAAAGTTCGACTTCGTTCCGAACCGAAGTTTTCCTGAAATTCTAACCGAATTCCACTTTGTTAGAATCGATTCGCCCATCTCTAAACTTAATCATCGCTAAAGGGGACGTGACGTCAGAGATGCAGGGGCATGATGTATACATGTCTGAGAATGATGATGTAAGGGTGTACTGGGCAGGGCTCAGCAGTGCTAGTAGGATTAGGGGGTGGGTGCAGGGAACTCCTAGATTGTAACTGCAATGGATTCTGGGACTTGTAGGAAAGAGCTGCAGGAGAACTACTTACACTCCCAAAACCAGGAAGTTTCACTGATCTTATAATAGATGATAAGGTAGTGGAATATTTTTACTTTTTAATATAAATGCTTTTTATAGTGTTTTTTGAAATCATTAAACTCCCGGATAACCAATTTAATATCTGTGTAATAATGAGAAATAACACAGGGAAGAGCATTGAAAACATGAAAAAAAGAGAGGTGTGATAAGTCATAGATATCCATGACGCCAACTGAAGTCTATCAGTAATTAGAAAGCAATCCTACCACTTAGTGAAAAATAATATCAGCTGGTTCAACTCATGGCCTATAAAAAAGTTTCTTATTACCAAGGTTCCACACAAGAAACATCTCATGATGGGTAGAACTAGTGAGACTTTCACATTCTTACTGTAGCAAAACATACTGATGGCATTGGTTACAGAAGAATTTCTAAACTACTGGAGCTTCCAGTGAGCACATAATCCGGAAGTGAAAACAACATAATTTTACCACAAACAGGTGCTCCAAGATTTATACAGAGGAGTGAAAGGAATTATAAGAAGAGTTGTCCAAGTGCCAAGGACCACCTGTGGAGAGCTACAGAAAGACCTGGAATCAGCAGGTACAATTGTTTAAAAGAAAACAAAAAACTAATGCACTCACCCTTTATGGCCTGTATGCATGCTCACCACACAAAACTCTATTGCTGAACAAAAAGCATGTTCCAGCAGGTTTAAAGTTTACTCAACACAATTTAAACAAGCCTGTGAAAAACTAAGGGGATATAGTGTGATCAGATGAAACCAAAATTAAACTCTTTGAATGCCATAATTTACACCATGTTTAGGGGCCAAAAGGCACTACATATCACCCCAAAATAATAGCCCAAAAGTGAAGTTTGGAGGTGAGAACATCATGGTGTGGGTCATTTTTTCAGCATACTTCATAGAACTGAATGAAGGATGAATGGACAAATGCACCAAGACGTTCTTGATAAAAATCTGCTGCCATCTACCAGAATGATGAAGATGACTCTCAATTGGTTTTAGAGAATAATAATAATAATAATAATCTTTATTTATATAGCACCAACATATTCCGCTGCACTTTACAATTTGCAGGGTGTAGGTACAGACAAAAATACATATATTTCACATTGAAAAGCTACTTACAGATAAGACACAAGGAGTGAGGGCCCTGCTCGCAAGAGCTTACAATCTATTAGGATGTATGGGTAAGATGAAGGGTAAGAAGGGCTAGGTTTACAATGGTCCAGCCATGTGACATAAATATGGGTGGTTTATGTAGAATTCGGATGAACTGCCACCCTGACAGTAAAAAATTTATATACAGATAAGTGCTGAATTGTAGAAAGTGACAGAAAATGTGTGCGTTAGGGGGAGGGGAGGTTAGCAATTAGGGATTTTGGTAGGCCAGTGTGAGAAAATGTATTATTCTCAGAGCCCTCTTAAAACTATGAGGGTTATGAGTGTGCCTGATCGCCCCCGGTAGTATGTTCCAGAGAACTGTTGCCGCCCGTGAAAAATCTTGGAGGCGGGCATGGGAGGTTCGGATGACTGAGGAATGTAGTCTAAGATCATCTGCCGAGCGGAGAGATCGGGTAGGGTGGTAGACAGAGATGAGGGAGGAGATGTAGGGGGTGCAGCGCTGCGGTGAGATTTATGGGTGAGTGTGATGAGTTTATATTGTATCCTGTACTGAATGGGCAACCAGTGCAGTGACTGACACAGGTAGAGGGATCAGTATAGGCGGCTGGAGAGAAAGATGAGCTGGCTGTGCATTCAGGATTTGATTTGGGGAGGGGAGAGTTTACAAAAGAGGGAGACCGATAAGCAGGGAGTTACAGTAGTCCAGGACGAGAAAGAATAAGAGCAGTAATGAGAGTTTGAGTTGTTTCCACAGTGAGAAAAGGACGGATTATGAAGATGTTATTGAGGTGCAGGTGACAGGAGAAAGAAAATAAAGCTGCTAAAATGGACCAGCCAATTACCTGACCTGAATCCAATAGAAAATCTATGTAAAGAACTAAAGCTCAGAGTTCATAGTATGAGTCCCCGGAAGCTTGTTTGTTTATCAGTGTGTTTGTGTAGAAGAATGAGTCAAAATCTCACCTGAGCAATGCATGCGACTAGTTTCTCCATACAGGAGGCGTCTTGAAGCTGTCATCACCAACAAAGGCTTTTTTATGAAGTATTAAATACATTTCAGTAAGTGTGTTCAATATATATATATTCAATAATTTTTCCCTGTTTCACTTCTCATTATCAATTACACATAATTTATGGACATCTACTGTATGTTTTCATTTATTTGCCTGTGTGGATTGAAGATTTGCTTAGAATCTTGGTGGCGTGTTCAATACTTATTTCACCCGCTGTGTATATATATATTTTTGTGTACTTGGACAATTCAAATGTTAAGGGCAATGATGGATAGTGGGGAAATAAGGCTTACTGATGTAGGTTACTTATGTGCTTGTTATTGCATACATGGCAGCATTGCAAATACACAGCTAGGAACTTGTTTGTCACATAATGGGAAAGCATTGAGGCACCTACAAGGTGCAGGAGAAGCCGGAGAACAAGGGAGGGCAGCAGGGTGATATGGACAGAAAAGACATGTGGGGGAAGGGGGGACAGAATTGTTCGGAGACCTATAACATAGTAATACAGTAGCTTTGAAAAACGTAACAAATTTGTGATACAATAAACATGGGAGATTGGAATAAGTCTTCAGGCAGTGACATAGACTTCCAGTAATCCACCAACACTGTGCATCCTGTAAAAGACTGCAAGAGGGAGCCCAAAGTTGAGAATTGAAAACCAAACTGAAAAGCCGTAGTATTCACGCTCCAGACCATTGGCATACTGAGGATGATCTCCAAAAGCGGACATGATCCAGAGCTGGAAAACAAAAATATGTGAAGGTTTGGATGGAGAAACGGAAGCCATCATAGCGTTATGTGCTGCACATCTTACATGCTATGTATAACGGAAGCATCAGGGTTGCAAATCTTCTATTTTTACTCTTAAGTTTATTGGAGTTTTACATAGACTGCACCTTGTGCACCGTGGGCCTCTGAAGAAAAACAAATCTACATTGTACTTTGTTTTCTTACCTTTGTAGCCAGTTGCTGCTCTACTATCACATACTTGGTGATGTACATTTGGGAACACTCCTGTCAACTCCTGAACAAGATGTGAATGGCGCCTATCTGCATGTATAGCTCACATCTCTTATCTGGTTTATAGATGACGGTATCTCCCTCCAATGTCCACATGTCCAGAAGTAATAGCTTGTACTAATGAGACAACACCTCTAAACTCTGTTTCTGATATATGTTATAATCTCTACAGTAAATATATCATTGTGGATTATTAACAGTAGATTCTGTTTGCTGGAAATAAATGTAAAAGCAATGTAATATCTTTAGAAATTAAGATAAAAGTTATGAAATCCTCTGTTTTTACATCATATTGAACACACAAATGACTGATAAGGCACAAAATAATGTTCAAAAACTGGACATTATAGCTTCATAAAACATAACCTCTTGTTTATTTTTTTCTACATTGAAAACCAAATAAATAAAAAAAAAACCCTCCTGCACTTAAACAAGTATAAGCAAATTATTTTAATAACCTGTTTGTCTGGAGAAAAAAAAATGATGGTACCTTCCTGTAAGTTGTATTTTTATAACAAATACCGATTATGTTGAAAACTGCAAAAAGTGTGCAGTTAAAAGGGAACTTGCTTACAGCTGCTGGACTTGACTAATTGATAGAAAATTTGAGCCTAAGGGTATGTTCCTTCATTTTTTTACCATCATCAGCAGACACGCTGGATATGGTTTCCTGCCCTACAACTGACAGAAGAGCTAATCTTTAGGCTATGTTCACATGGCTTATTTCGGGGCGTATTTACGGACGTATTTACGCCCGCAAATACGTCCCGAAAGTTTCAAATAATGAACAATTAGATTAGCATTGATTCCGATGTAAAATACGCCTCGTCGTTCACACGAGGTGTATTTCCGCGATGTATTTGCGGGCGTAAATACGTCCGTAAATACAATCATAAAATTAAGTCCCTTGTCACTTATTGAGGCGGATTTCGCAACGTAAATCACCATAGTAAAGAATGGGGATTGTATTTACGAAGCGAAATACGTGCCACACTTTGTGACACGTATTTGAAAGTATTTCGGGACGTATTTGCGGACGCAAATACGCCCCGAAATAAGCCGTGTGAACATAACCTTAGGGTGTGTTCCTACATTCCGATTTTTAGATGCAGTTTTTGAACCCAAAACATGTACCTTTTATTCAAATTATGCTGGAGTAAAATTCCCCAAATGTATTAAAGGGGTTGTCTCACTACAAAGATTGCTTTTTATGTTAAAGATCTTACAATAACAAGTCTGTTTGGAATATGTGTCCATTAAGAGTGTCCTACCTATTCCTAGATATCCCCTCTTGTATGGGCTGCATCAGCTCCTCAGGTTGCTATAGCTACAGACCTGGCTTCCACGGCAGCCTAGTGGAAGCCAGTAAAAACTCCCCTGAATTCAAACTGAAACCAAGAAAACAGACTGAGGTAAGATGAATCAATGAAGACCAGTATACTAAAGGGGTTGTCTCACCTGCTGTTTAAGGCTAAATCTGCACACCAAGGGCGACATGTATGATCGGGAGTTGCGCCCGATTTGTGGCGGAAATTGCACCTCACCAGTCGGACGCACTTTGTGACAAGTTTTTGCAATGTAATTCCGAAACGGATTTCGCGTCGGAGATACAGTCCCCATAGTAAATAATGGTGAATGTACTTCAGAGGCGAAATCCGTTCCGGAATTACATTGCAAATACGTGTCACAAAGTGTGGCACGTATTTGCAATGTAATTACGGAACGGATTTCGCCTCGGAGATACATTACACAGTATGAAGAATAAAATGGAATGGTCCTTCAAATGAATTAGTTAATAAACAGACATATACAAGTGCTTGAAAAATTAAATCAATGTATAAATAAATTTTTTACAATAACATCAATGACAATATATATATTAGCTTCAAAGAAAAATATATCCACTACCAAATGTATTACAAAGTCCATGGAAATTACACTAATTTAACATCACATAAGCCAATGTACATGTTGCCCAAATGTTGCCCAGATGTTGCCCCGGTGTTGCCCAGATGTTGCTCACATGTTGCCCAGGTGTTGGACAGATATTGGCCAGATACTGGCCAGGTGTTGCCCAAATGATTATTTTTTTATTTTATTTTGTCAAAAAATGTCTTTGTTCTTCTTTCACCTTGTATTAAATTTTGTATCGACAGCAAGAGCCAGCACAGCGCTGGTGTTGCTGGGACCTGTGGTCCCCCAAGCAGGCTTTCTATGTTCCCTAGGCTTCGTTCTAGACGTATTTACATCCGTAATTACGCCCGTAAAAACATCACCAATGTGCTTAATAGAAAGAACTATTAGCTTACAATGGATTTCTATGGAAATCCGGACGTAATTGTGGACGTAAATACGTCTTTAGAGATCTGATATATAATTGCTTTCATTTTTATCATTCACATTTTTGCAGACATTGAAATCGATTTTATACCACTTTAATATTTCTCTTTATTCATTCATTCATTCATTCATTCATTCATTCATTCATTTGAAAGACCACTATTTTTCAGATTCACTAACATGCTTCATGCATTTTCGCTGAATTCCCGCCTGTCGCCGATTCGAAAGACATGTTAGGCGCATTCCTTCTGCGCCTAAGTCCCGCACTGCGCCTCACACACTGCCGAGGCGCAGGGAACTTTACCCCGCATGTATTTATGAGCGCACCTCGGGGGGCAAATATTCCGATCCCCTGATATACATGTTAGGCGCATTCCATCTGCGCCTAAGTCTTCCTTTCCCAGCATGTTAAAAGCTAATTATTGTGGTGAGAAAATCCCTTTAAATGCTGGTCTTGGTACATGTCTCCCTTTCTTGTTTTTTTTTTGACCAGGAGTCTTCTACTTTTGCCAGGGCTTAGACCTATACATTCTGTAGACTTCAGATAGCTGATAGCCAGTTAAACAATCCCCCATATATACATACTTTCACTCTAATGGGGAAACAGGTGAAAGCCTCTGCCAGACACCTCTGATGGCAGCTTATCTACTGTAGGCGCAAAAGGATCAAGCATATTAATGTCCAACTAGGCGAACTCTCTCTCCTCCAGCAACTAGCTTCAGAGAAGAGTTGGGAGTCCCATATAGGCATCAGATGGCTAGCCAGTCGTTCTGAAATCATTGGGTTAGACAGGGATCGTTCTAATGTGTACGGCTAGCTTAAGAGGTGAATAATCTTTGTCCTACTGTTTCACTTGCTCTCTGAGCTGCTGACTTCTATATCAGGAGTTTTTCATGCCCCTTGTTGGCTCAGTCAGTTGCTCTCGGCTGCTCTTGGGGCAACATGTATGATTTTTGATGCCCAGGCGCCATTTTTGTGGGCGCATTAGTAGTGTAGAATGCACCTGAATCTATGAACCGGTTTTACTGCGGTCATAGATTTAGCACTTTCTAGTTCGAAAGCGCCAATTCAGGCTCAGGTAAACCACTTTTAAATTGGTCTACCTGATCCAGCAATAATGCACCTGGATTTCCCGTACTAAAGACATAAATATATAGAATACTACGATGGTAGTGCGACACGGCTCCAGCACGCCCCCAATCTCAGGCACATTACAAAGTGCCGCGGGTGCTTTATAATATGCCTAATTTTGGAGTGTATCTGCTCAACATCGAGTGCACAGGGCTGCACCAGATTTTGGGCTGAAAGGACGCCAGACTACTGGCACAGCCTTGTGCATACACCCTTAGGCTGCATTCCCACGGCACAGGACACCGTCCGGTCGCGGGGGGGATGGCTTTTCTTCGCGATGAGCGGTGAACAGCCCTCCCCCCTCCCATTGAGTTGTTCATATTCCGTCCGGAAACCGGACAGAAGAATGAACATGCTCAATGGTCTTTGAGCGGCCCGCGAGCGGAAAAACCGACGGGCGGAAAATCTGTGCAGTGGGGACTGCTGCATGGGTTTTCCATAGAGCACAATTTTGTTCATTTTCGGCCGGTTTTTTAGGCGGCCTGAAAAACCCCAAACCGGCTGAAAAACCGGCCGAAAACCCTTGCCGTGGGGACATGCCCTTAGGGCGACATGTATGAACGGGCTTTACGCCTGTTTTCTGGCGTATCCTGCGCCTCACCGGCTCGAATCCGCTGTCGGGCGCAGGGATGCGATGTTAGGCGCAGCGTTCGCCACTTTCAGCTGCGCCCCGCATGAAGGGGCGTGCAATGGGCGCGGTGTAGGCGTTCCGGGGCGGGACGTGGCGCGCTCGAAAACTCCGAGGCATGTACGATCGCGAGTCGGCAAAGTGCGGCGCAATGCAGCGCTCATCAGCTCCGACAGGCAGACCTAGTTGATTCTGGTCTAAATGCTCCGGCGGAGGCGAAGTGAGGCGAGAACGGAACATGAGAGAAAAGATAGAAGATCGCAAAAGAAATCTCGGCGCTCAACATCGTGCGGCATGGAGTATGATTCCAAAAAAATCGCCTTTATAAACATTCTCTGAAAAAGAGCTCAAACCTTCAAATAAAAAAAAAATTACAAAAATTCACTTTCCAAAAATCTAGAACGCCGCAACATCAGGAATTAGGATCTTGACGGGAAATACAGTAATTCAAATTCTGAAAGCGCTTCTCATTGGTCGACAGAAGCCAGCCAATCAGAATAGGAGCGACAGAGACCCATTAAAACCTATGGAGAAGAATTGACCAATCAAATTCAAAGGCGGGACAGTTCAAAATACAGTAAAAATGCAGAAAAGATCTGATTGGTTAAGCTAGCGGGGGCTTGGCTAGCTCAGTCAATCAGAATAGGAGCGACAGAGACCCATTAAAACCTATGGAGAAGAATTGACCAATCAAATTCAAAGGCGGGACAGTTCAAAATACAGTAAAAATGCAGAAAGAGGGCGTGGCTTCGAGAGCTCAGTGGATGGCCGACATTGATAGAGCTCCGCTACCAAGCCGCCCAGTACAGCCGTTTCTCCGCTCCATCAGCACCCTAGATGGTGAGAGGTCGCACAAGAGCACACAGGAGAACACCCGCTACCGTCCCGGTGCCTCCGGTCCCCGGTTCGGGCATTGAGCGCTTCATAATGTGAAGCGCGGGAAGACGCAGCCACTCTGAGACCCCGGCGCCATCTTTAACTAGCAGCAGCCAGCGCATCGCGGAGGAGTGAGGAGGTCTCGCCGCCTATCAGCGGATCCACCAGCTTCACCGCCGCTCACCTCCCAAGAGACCGAGGCCCCAGGTGATCCCGACAGCTCGGGTAAGAACTGCAGTCTACCTGTCTCCCCGGCCGACGCTATCCTGCACCGCACGGCCCCGCCATTTTGCAGCCCGGCCTGAACCCCGGCGGCGTCACAGTGACTGTAACGGAAGGTCCCACACGGCTGAGGGACTCATTTCACTCGGGCCCTGACCTAGTGGATACACCCTCCGACCCGGTGGTTGCGCTGCAGTGGTCTGCCCTCCCTCAAGGAGACATACTGCCAGAGACTGCATTGCCGGAAGCTGGCCTGGTGACGTCCCCGATCCTGCACCCTCTCATCCCTGCAGAACTCTCTGCGGCCCACTCCTGTATCGGGAATACCCGTCGCAACCCCCCTGCTGCACTCTCACCTCAGATTCCCCCTTCGCAGAGTCATATTGATATTGCCCTCACCTGGGGAGCCCCACGCTGTGCTGGTGCACCGGCCGCCATACAGGGGCCTTACCTGCCTAACCTGGCCAGTCCAAACCCCCCACAAGGGACTGACATTAACGACCCAGACGTCTTGGGTCCGGTGGCTGCTGGGGTGAGCCCCAATATAAGGGCCCCCTCCTCTTTGCAATTGCCATTCCCAGACCCCATGGAGCACTACCAACATCAGGAGGCAGCTAGCCCGGAGCTCGTCCACTCGGGCCCTAGTTCAACTTATGCCACTGGTGGCCCCCTTGCCAGGACATCACCACGCGGGAGTAGATCACCCTCCCCACCACAGTTATGGAATGCCTCTCAGGGAGACTCAGTGGGCCCATCCATCTCCCAGTCCCATGGGCCAATGCCCTACAATCGCCAACCTGACGCCCCGGCTTCCTGCCAGGCCCCCCAAGCTCAAGCTCCGTAGTTTCCAATGGATTTCCAACAGTAGACCCACCACCTCCAATTCTTACCAACAAAAACGGACTTCCATACCCTAATATCTGAGGTTAAGGACAGCTGCAAGCAGATTGCCCTATTACGACAGGACATTATACATCTTACTGACAGGGTAGACTCGCTGGACCAAGCTCAAGGGACTACCCAAAACTACTTATCTACCCTCCATCCACCACTTGTCGCTCAAGCATCAGTTATATGCGATTTGGGTAGGCATGTAGAGGACTTGGACAACAGGGAGCGCCGAAATAACATACGGGTTCGGGGCCTACCTGAATCTGTGAGCGACGACAACATTTCCTCCACATTGAACGCCATCTTTAACAAAATTTGGGTTGAGCAGCCACCCATCCCATAAAGCTGGACAGAGCCCACAGAGCACTCCGCCCAAAAGGGTCCTCACCCCTCCCTCGTGACATCATCTGCTGTGTTCATGACTTCATAACCAAAGAGCGCATCATGACAAAAGCTCGGGCTATGCGCACGCTCGAATATGACGGTGTGCCAATACAGCTCTTCCAGGATCTCTAATGGGTGACTTTACAGAAATGGTGCCTCCTGAAACCGCTCCTTTTCCATCCTGAAGATCGCAGATTATGTACCGCTGGAATTTCCTGTTCGCCCTCACGGCCAGGAAGGATGGCCGTTCAGCCACGTTGAAGACACAGGACGATGTGCAACCATTCTGCGACTTCCTACAGATCCCAGTGCCTCAACTACCGGATTGGGACTTAGACATTTTGTCCCCCCCGTCTTGCCGGCATGGCAGCACTCCATGCAAAAGAAACGACGCCCGGCTACCGAGGCCGCTGCGGGTCGTAGACTCCCGCACACCCCACCTCATCAACTTTGATCAGCGGACTCTTGGGTTTGCCTAACATGCTTTCTTTCTCCCCTTCTAGGTCATGACCTCGTTTATTGTTATTAGAAAGGAGACCCCTGGGCTCATGTTATTCCGCCTCACTTTGGGCGGCTTGTTTGCTTATTTACTGATTGCTCATTTCTTCTCTCTTAGGTTAGATTTCAGGTACGAGTTCATATATGCCATACTCACTGTTCTCCTCTGAGGGTTTGGGCCCTATCTGGCTCAACCCCCCCTTCTATAGTGCCGAGAGCTGAGGGTTTGTGGTCCTCGGGCTTGTACAGCAGATCACCGCCTACCCTCACCTCCCCCACTACCCGGTGAATATCGTTATATAGCTTAACTTGACCGCTATCCGGGTTTATTTAGTAACGTTGGGTTTTTGTTGATTGTACAACATTTCAACTCTCTGCTTAGTGTTCCCTTGTCTTGTGTGTGGTCTTGTTCTCCTATTGTGTTTCCCTCCCATCCACAGCGAAAATGGTCAAATGTGTAACCATTAATGCGAAAGAATTAAACTCCAATGTGAAGCGCCGCCTTCTTCTGCGCGAGTTACGCGCCTTGAAAGCGGACATTGCATTTGTCCAGGAAACTCACTTTGACCCACAGGGTTCCTTTAAGTTTGCTAAGGCTACATTTCCAGTCGCCTACTCTGCTTCCAGTGGCCGGAAAAAAGCTGGTGTTGCCGTCCTCATCTCAGCCACATGCCCCTTCCAGGTCACGCACTCTGATATTGACCCCTTAGGTCGCTACATAATCCTCCAAGGTACTTTGCTTGGGACCCCGCTAATCCTGTGTAACCTATACGCTCCTAATTCCTCCCAGGTTCATTTTCTATCACGAGTCTTTGCCAAGTTGTCTAGGCTCCCTCCTGGGGCACTTCTGATAGGGGGGGACTTCAATCTAGTGTTTTCCCCAAATACAGACAGGCACTCCCTCCAGGGGAAATCACCCACGAGAGCTTTGGTTCAGACCGCTGTAGCATTTCGTAAATTGGTTAGGAAGCATGGTCTAATTGACCTCGGGAGAATAAATCATCCTACAGATAGGTCATGTACCTTTTATTCCCCCCTGCACCAGACACACTCCCGAATTGATTTCTTTTTTGGGAATACCCCGCTGTTGCGGATGATGACAGATGCGCAGATAGGCCCCATCTCCTGGTCAGATCATGCGCCGGTTTCCCTTTCGCTCAAAACTGGGATTCCCGTCACGCGTTCGTGCCATTGGCGCCTGAATGATTCCATCTTGCGTAGGCTGGACCTCAGGGACGAAATTCAGAGAGCCCTCACTGACTTCTTTGAACTCAATGAAGGTTCGGTGTCGTCACCCTCGACCCTTTGGCAAGCTCACAAGGCGGTCCTTAGAGGGAAGTGTATATACTTGGGGGCCCGACTGAAGAAGGACGCTCATGCACAAACTCTGTCCTTGCAGCGGCGCCTTCAGTCTCTGCAGACTTTGATGATCACCAGGCCAAACATTGGTACCCTACGCTCTATTGTAGAAACCAGGTCCCGTCTGTAACATACAGTAAGTATTCCTGCCTCTTTAAGAGGGGGAAAAACCGGAACCAGGGAAATGTATTGCTTGCTAGGGCAAGGGGTGTTTTTTTTATAGCAGAAAGTGGGGAGAGCAAGAAAAGGGAGA
>JAODAL010039198.1:0-38268 GCA_025379985.1 Phyllomedusa bahiana
TTTTTGGCCCCAAAATTTCTTACTATTTTAAAGGAAAATGTTAACGAGAAAACCATTCTAATCACAGGGACAGGTTAAAGTGTAAAAAAGTTATTCCACTAAATGACACATGACAGTTTTAAAAAAGGGGGCTGTGTCAGAAAGGCCAAAACTGGCTCTGGCGGTAAGGGGTTAAAAGGGTTGCCTCAGTACATCGATTCATCTTACCTCAGTCCTGTTTTCTCCTTTTCATTTTTAAATTCAGGGGTATGTATCGGTTTTACGGCAAACCCCGTCTGCTTTTGGCCCCGACTGTACAATACAAACAGTACGTAAGCCATCAGGGGTTCAAACGGGTCTTTAGCTACAGCGACCGAAAAGCTGAGCAGCCCAACAAGAGGGTTATCTAGGAATTGGTAGGACAGTTAAGGGACCATATTAAAAATTTGGATTGTTTTTTCGTCTTTTGCTTTGAGGGATTTAAATTAACGGTCTGGTTTTTAAAGCGGACTGACAAACCAAAACGTTATCCACACAGTGTTTTTGGGGGGGTTTTTTCCCCTTTGTCAGTGCCGATAAAGGTTCTGGCGGGCTGAGGGAGGGGTTTTTAAAACATATCAAAAGGAAAAACCAAAGCAAAACAAAGGACTTAACCCCCAAAAAATTTTAAAAAAAATAAATTTTTTTTGTAAAGTTTAAAAATTCAATAGTAATATAATAAAACATGTAGGAAAGACAGCCAAATAAGCCAATACAGGGGGACAAGTACTAAATAACATAATAATATTTTTTAGTCATATAGTATAAATACTTTTTAACTAAGTACGTAATACGAAAAATTGAGCACAACATACATTTTTCTTAACATATTGCAAAGATTAAATTCCCCAAAACAGTATTGCTGAAATGGCTTTTTTCCCTGCCCCCCAACCCGGCGTTTTTGCCTCTGTTTATCGGGGGTAATGTTTTCATTAGGGAAGGAACCATGACGTAAGTGGAAGCCATGGTGGGCCCCTCAAAAAACTAAAAAATATTCAAATAAGGTCAAAGGAAAAGAACTTTGGATGTCACTTCCAGTTACCATAATATTGGGCATATGTTAAAGTAGTGGAAAGTGATGTTGGAAGGGACATTGGACCAGAAGTTAGACACCAACAGCAACATTGTATCTCCCGACCCTAAGATAAACCATTTAAAGGGTTTTTCCCTGGGAATAAAAATTGACAGGCAGACTTTCAAAATTAAAAAATTAACATTATACTAGAGATGGCGAATTTTCTCAAAAATTCAGGTTCGGCATTCGCCGATATCTTTCCGACAAAATTCGTTTCGGTCGATTACTTACGGCACGAATCCGTTAAAAACCAGCTGATTTCCAGCTGCCCAGAGCTGCAGGGGCTGTAGAAACGTTGTGCCGATGCTTAAATATGCAGAGGGAGCTTGGTTGGTCTTCATACAGAATGTTGTGTTTTAGTATGACACGCACATGATGCCGCCGCTCTTAGAATCGCTTCACTATAAAATTCCTGGGCACTTAAGGTGGGGCAAACTGACCAACAAACTGACAAGCGGGAATTGTAGTTCATGATAAGTCATGCTAGCGAAAAAAAAAAAAAAAAGCTGGAAAAAACAAGCTGAGAGCTCAGTGGCACATTAGTGACAGGGTGGAGGTGCGAATGGCAGAACCGCAGCATGCGTAGGCAGTGGGCACAGCTGACATTCTGGAGGCGGCAAAACAGTATTAGGCACAGAGTGGCACAATTCACACAGTGGGAGGTCACGGCAGCTGCAGATTCGAGGTCAGGCAGTGGCACAATGACATTCTGGAGGCGGCAAAACATAATTAGGCCACAGAGTGGCACAATCACCCAGTGTGGAGGGTCAGGCGGCAGCAGTATGACGGTCCAGGCAGTGGCACCCTGACCTTATGGAGGCGGAAAAACAGTATAGCCACAGAGTGGCACAATAACAGAGTGGGAGGTCACGGCGGAGCAGTATGAGGTTCGGGCAGTGGCACAATGAACATTCTGAGGCGCAAACAGTATTAGGCACGAGTGGCACAATGATACGTGTGGAGGTCCGTCAGCAGCAGTATGGAGGTCGGACAGTTGGCACACAATGACATTATGGGGCGGCAGACAGTATTAGGCACAGCGTGGCTCATTCACACAGTGTGGAGGTCACGGCGGCTGAGTATGAGGTCCGACAGTGGCACAATGACATTCTGGCAGGGGCCAGACAGTATTAGGCACAGAGTGGCAACACTCAACACCAGTGTGGTGGTCACGGCGGAGCAGTATGAGGTAAGGCAGTGTCACAATGACATTTATGGAGGGGGCAAAACAGTATTAGGCCTCAGGCGTGGACAATGATACAGTGTGGAGGTCCGGCGGCGAGCAGTATGCGGTCAGACAGTGCACAACTGTATTATGAGAGGTGGAAAAAAACAGTATTGGGCACAGAGTGGCACAATCACACCGTGGAAGGGACGCGGAGCAGTATGCGGTCAGGCAGTGGCACAAAGGCATTTGGAGGCGGCAAAAAAGTATTAGGCCACGAGTGGCACCAATGACCGTGTGGAGGTCCGGAGCAGCAGTATGAGGTCAGACAGTGGCATACAATGATTAAGGAGGTGGCAAACAGTATTAGGGCACAGAGTGGGCAACTCACAAAGTGGAGTCACAGCGGCAGCAGTATTGCGGTCAGGCCGTGGCACGAATGACAATTCTGGAGCTGCAAAAAAAGGAGTAGGCCAACGGAGTGGTAAATGACACAGTGTGGAAGGGCACGGCAGGAGCAACAGCAGCAGGCATAAGTCAGACGTGGGCACAATGAACAGTGTGAGGGCACGGCAGCAGCCACGGCGCAGCATGAGGTCAGACAGTGGCACAATGACAACTTCTTGGAGGCAGGCAAAAAACAGGAGTAGGCCACAGTGGGAGGGCACTGGCAGCAGCCACGGCAGCAGCATGAGGTCAGACAGTTGACAATGACACAGTGTGGAGGCACGGACAGGCGTCACAGCAGCAGCATGAGGTCAGAGCGTGGCACACTGACATTCTGCACGTGGCATAATCGTATTAGGCCACTCAGAGCGGCACAATGACTGAGAGCGGACGGGTCACGGGCGGCAGCAGCATGAGGTTCAGGCAGTGGCACAATGAAGAGAGTGGAAGGTGATGACAGCGCAACAGCTGAGGTCGAGAGTGGCACTAATGACATTCTGGGAGTGGCCAAAACAGTTACCAGGCCGCAGGAGTGGGCACAATGACACAGTGTGGAATGTCACGGCAAACAGCAACAGCAGCAGCAGCATGAGCACATCGAGTGGCACAATGACAGGGAGTGTTGAGGTGGGTGGCAATACCCGGTCCCTGGTACAAGACGGTGGTAGGCAGAAGGAGAAAACTATCAGAGATGTGTGGCATCAGGCGGGTGGCGCCTCTGACTCAGTGGCTGAGGAGGTAGTATGAACCCAGATGACGCCAAAGGCATTGGTGTGTGGGGGGAAATCCTGGGATCCACGCCTGATTCATCTTGACATAAGGTCAGTCGTTCAACATTTCCGTGGACAAAGCGGGTTCTTCCTTCGGGGTCACGCTGCCCGCCGCACTGAAACACCCGCTCTGATGCCACACTACTGGCAAGGGCAGGATCGGTTCTCCACTGCAAACTCGGCAAGTTGCGGCCCCACATCAGTTTGGTGCCAGTAGTCCAGCGGATCTTCTAACTGGTGGCAGAGTGCGGTCCAAGTAGGCAAAACCTGTTGGTTCAGGAATGTCCATGTCCTGCTGCTTGCTGCTGCTGCTGGTGACTTGCCATCCTCTCTAGGGCCGGTGAAGGAAAGCTGCTCATTAGTGATCCAGACTTAGGTTATGCTGATGGACTGGTATGCTCCTACCCCACCTTCCCAGCAGCCGCAGGCTAGTCAATAAACTTGCTCGAACCCCGAGCAGTAGTACGTGAGCGCTGAGGAACCCCCGGTCCAGACTGTCAGAGGTGGGACGGATGCGCACATAGGCAAGCGGCCAACTGATTACGGAGGATTTCCCTATAGTATTTGAGTTGTCTTCCCTCTCAATAGGCTGGGAAAAAGGCTCCCATTTTGGGACCGGTAGCGAGGGTCCAATAGGGTGGAAGAGCCCAGAAGTCATCCCTTGCCGGATGCTGACTATTTCGGGCTGTCACTTGCAGGCAAATAAGCATGCTGCCGGGGCCATCTGCACAAGTGATCTGAGGGGCTCCTGGCCTCCATTTCCACTGTAACTGCCACGGTGCTTGGGATCATCAGCCTGTCTTCTCATACCATCACATCTCAGCTGCTCTGCTCCTCCTCTCTTGTCACCTGGGTTAGAACATCATCATTTCACCAGACCATGCTTTCTGCTCCAATGTCCTCCTCCTCCTCTCCTCCTCCATTTTCAGTCCCACGGGACTCATGTTGGCCCGAGATGTCGTCGCCACATCTCCAGCCCACCCCCCCCCCCCACCCCCCCCCCCTACAAAAAAACTCCCAATCCAGACAGATTTTCTTAGCATCTGTTCCAGCATGAAGCAGTGAATCGACGTTATTATTCGTAGTCCTGGCGGATGCCAAATAAGTGCCTCCTCGAATGGCCTCACAAACGGCAGGTGTCACGCATGAGTGCCACTGGCTGACATCAAAGTTACCCACAGGGGGTACTTCTGTTCTGCCTGGATCATCAAAAAAATCGTTAATGGCCTTTCTGCTGTTCAGTACAGTCGTCCAACATGTGCAGGGCTGGAATTCCGAGCGGGTGGAAACATCGCATATCAGAGCTTGTTGTGGGAGCAGTTCTGCGCTGCAACTCGAGGAGGGTGTTCCTGGCTTTGTACGAAATTTAATTTTGGGGCATAAAGTGCATGCACAGTTTCCTGGCCATTTTCAGAATGTTCTGAGTCGGTGAAGACTTCAGAGACCTTTTTACAACCAGATTGAAACACGTGCGCCATGCAGGAGCGCGATGGACCATCCTCCTCGGTGCAGCGCGGTCACCATGTCTCCATTGTCGTCTCATGGTTCCGATTTGCAGTTGGCGCTCGGAGAAAGCCACACATCGTTCTTGTCGAATGACGCGGGAGCAGTTCCTCCCCTGTGTGACTTCGTTCGCCGAGGCAAGCTAGTGTAGAACTGAGTGACCACGCTTGCCCTACCACATGTGGTATGATGGAGCTGTACTTGTGGAGGCTGAGAGGGTGGTGCGTGGTGGAGGAGGGAGGAGTGCGGACATTGGCTCAGGAGCAGCAGTTTGACATCGAGGAGGTAGGCAAAGCGGCCGGTTTTTCCTTTTTTTTTTTCCTCGTCCAGTTGTTGGTGTGCCTGGGCAGGAAGCAAATTCACCCAGTGGCCGTAGAATGAATGTACGGGCCTGACGTATTACAGCTCCCGACGTCCGCGTGCGTGTACCTTGGAACAAACCGATAAGCTCAAGGACTGACCATTTCTGGTCTACATATTTATGAAGTGCTGTACTGCCTTTTTGGAAGAAATTACGGTTGGCACTCTCATCTCGGCTCGCACAAGCCATTAGTTCTCTGATGGTGCAGAGTCCACCATTTGGAAAGGGGAGGGGACATGCAGTCCCAACAATTGGACAGGAGCACGGTCAGCTGCTGCACCTTGGATGGTTGGAGCATACTGCTTGTCTCTTTTACAAATCGCTCTCTGAAACGACTGCTGGCGCATGAGTAGTCGAGGAGCAGGAGCATTGGACCGGGAGAGGATGTCAAAGAGAAACAGCTGCCTTCTGCAGAGGTGGTGGAGCCTTGACTGGCTGAAATGGCATGCCGTGCCACTGGCCGCTGCTTGCTTGCTGCAGGGCAGGATGGACCACCACATCTGAGCCACCGTTTCTCACCAGGCCACCGGATGGTGACGGCTGATGTGTTGAGCTGGGCGATTGTGCCAACGTTAGCACCTGGCCACGCTTCACTGTCTGCACAGATTCTACATATTACCCATATTCGGCTCCTCCGGTGTCTTAGCAAAGACTGCACACGCAGATGTAGCTGATTTTACGCCACACGCTGACTGAGTGACTATCTGCCGCGCGCTGCCTCGCTGAGCCCTGTGCGCTACTGTCTTGGACTGCGAGGGGTTTCTAGCCCCGTGGCCGTTGGCTCCGGACCGCCACATGCTGCTACCCTGTCTGATCACGGCCACACAACACTTGCTGGCTGCGCCGCTGCCTGCGCGCAAGCTGACGCCTCTTCTCCTGACGATGATGAAGCCCTTGCTTCACCCGGCTCCCAAGTGAGGTCGGTACCTCATAATCTATGTGTGTGTCATGTCACTACTGTCTCATCACCGGTCTTGGTAAAGCCGAGGCTGACACCTCACACATGAACTCCCATGCCACTCTCCACATCTATACTTGCGCCTACTGCAAGAAGCTGGGGATATTGCCCATTTCTTCGTGCCAAGTAGCTGCTGACTGCCTCCTCATATTGTGCCTCTCGCTATATAGGTGGCGCTGCGCAGACACCTAGTGATCCTGGCTGAAGGAACGGGATGGGACAGAGGCTGGTGAGGACAGGTGAGGCCGCTGACCGCTCCCGGGCCATGCCAACTAAGTGTTGTGTCTGAGGTTCCACCGACTCTTGGCTGGGGTTGTCAGATGTCCTATGGGAGGGAGAGGATGACCTAGTCAACCAATCAAGAAACTTGGCGTTGCTGAAACAAACACGGCCGCTAGCTGACGCGGCAGTTGTGGCTTACCGAGGCCTGCTGCGAGCTCCCTTGTGTGCTGCGGCTGGGCCCGTTTCAAAAATGTTTGTGCCACTGCCACTGAGTTGCAGAGCCTGGCCCTCTCTGTCTGACATATGTTTGTTCTAAATGTACAGGACATGTTTGATGAAGCTATTGTATATGATAAATATACACCTGATTTTTGATCCAAATGAACAGTAAAAGTGGGTAACCTTGGGATATAAATGCGTCACAAATGGCCAGGAAAAATTTACTTGTATGTGTCGTTTACAAGCACTGTGTGTTTTACTAAATGTAAAAGTACACAAACAGGCTTACTTAACTTAGCTTGTGATTATGCTACAAAGAATAATGTATATATTTTCGGTGTGAAAAAGACGGTTAATTTTTGTCAGCACAGCAGCCAAAACAACGTTACATTAACCCTGGATGTTCATGGCAATAGAATTGGCCCCACAAACTAGGTAGCTTTGTAGCGTGTCTACAATTGCGTGTTTTCTTACGCCACACAACAAGAGACTACAGTGTAATCACCTTTGTTGTGATTAGGCTAAGGCAAAAATTTATATATTTTGCTTGAAAAAGGACGGTTTTTTTTGTCAGCCCCGCAAAACAAGCTTCCTTAAACAATCACACCCACACCCCCCCCCCACCCCCCCCCCAACAAAACAACCCACACCCCACCCACACACCACACCCCCACCCCCCCCCACCCCACCCTGGATGTAATGCGGCAAGATGAAATTGAGCCCCAAAAAATAGTTGCTTTGTAGCGTGTTACAATTGCGTGTTTTCTACGCCACACAAAACAAGAGATACTGTTGTAATTAACTCAATTGTTGAGAATTTGGCTAAGGATCAAAATTTATATATTTTTTGCGTTGAAAAAGACGGTTTATTTTTGCAGACACCAGCAAAACATACGCTTAATTACCTGGATGTAAATTGCGCAATAGAATTGAGCCCACAATCTAGTCGCTTTGTAGCGTGGTACAATTGCGTGTTTTCTACGCCACACAAAAGAGGATTACAGTTGTAATTAACCTTTGCTTGTGAATTAGGTAAGGAAAAATTTGATATATTTTGCGGTTGAAAAGACGGTTTATTTTTGTCAGACACAGCAAAACAACACTTAATTAATGGATTGTAATTGCGCAATAGAATTGAGCCCCCAATACTAGTAGCTTTGTAGGTGTTACAATTGCGTGTTTTCTACGCCACACAACAAGAGATTACCAGTTGTAATTAACCTTTGTTGTGATAGGCTAAGGAAAAATTTAGATATTTTGCTTGAAAAAGACGTTTATTTTGCTCAGCACACCAGCAAAACACGCTTAAATTAACCCCTGGATTGAAAATTGCGACAAAGAATTGAGCGCACAAACTAGTAGCTTTGTAGGTGTTACAATTGCGTGTTTTCTACTCCACACAACAAGTGATACAGTGTGTAATTAACCTTTGCTTGTGAATAGTCTAGAAAAAAATTTATATATTTTTGCGTTGAAAGAAGTAGGTTTATTTTTGTCAGCACACCAGCAAAACAAGTTAATTAACCCTGGATGTAAATTGCGCAAGTAGAATTGGAGCCCCACAAACTAGTAGCTTTGTAGCGTGTTACAATTTCGTGTGTTCTACGCCACAAACAAGAGATACGTTGTATTAACCCCCACCCCCCCCCCTTGCTTGTGATTAGGGCTTAAGGAAAAATTTATATATTTTTGCGTTGAAAAAAGACGGTTTATTTTTGTCAGCACAGCAGCAAAACAACGCTTAATTAACCCATGGATGTAAATAGCGCAAAAGAATTCGAGCCGCACAAACTAGTAGTTTGTAGCGTTTACAATTGCGTGTTTTCTACTCACACAACAAGAGAACAGTTGTAATTAACCTTTGTGTGAATTAGGTAAGGAAAATTTATATATTTTTGGCGTTGAAAAAGTCGAAAAGGAAAAAAAAAAAACAAAAAAAGGTTTATTTTTGTCAGACACAGCAAAAACAACACTTAATTAACTCTGGATGTAAATTGCCCCAAAGAAGTTGAGCCCCACAACTAGTAGCTTTGTAGGTGTTACAATTGGTGTTTTCTACGCCATACACAAGAGATACCAGTGTAATTAAACTTTGGTTGTGAATTAGGCTACAGGAAAAATTATATTTTTTTGGCGTTGTAAAGACAGTTTCTTGGGGCAGAACACTGCAAAAACAACGCTTAAGTAACCCTGGATGTATAATTGCGCCAAAGAATTGAGCCGCACAACTAGTAGCTTTTGTAGCGTGTTACATTGCGTGTTTTCTACGCAGACTCAACAAGAAGATAAGTTGTATTAACCTTTGCATGTGAATTAGGCTTCAGTTAATATTTATATATTTTGGCGTTGTAAAAGACTGTTTCTTTGGGTCAGCACACCTGCAAAACAACGCTTACTTAACCTGGAGTAAACATTGCGCCAAAGAATTGAGCGCACTAACTTGTAGCTTTAGTAGCGTGTTACAATGGTGTTTTCTACTCCACACAACAAGAGATACAGTGGTATTAACTTTGCTTGTGATTAGGCTTAGGAAAATTTATATATATTTGGCGTTGAAAAAACGGTTTTATTTTTGTCAGCACACCAGCAAAACACGCTTAATTAACCTTTGGATGTAAATTGCACCCAAAGGAATGAGCCCCACCAACTAGTAGCTTTGTAGCGTGTTACAATTGCGTGTTTTCTACGCCATACAACAAGAGTTACAGTTGTAATTAACCTTTGCTTGTGAATTAGGCTACAGGAAAAAATTTATATATTTTGGCGTTTTAAAGACTGTTTCTTGGGGTGCAAGCACACTGCAAAACAACGTAATTAACTCCTGGATGTAATGCGCCTAAGAATTGAGCGCACAAACTAGTAGCTTTGTAGCGTGTTACAATTGCGTGTTTTTCTACCAGTACACAAGAGATACAGTTGTAATTAACCCTTTGCTTGTGAATTAGGCCTACGGAAAAATTTATTATTTTGGCGTTGTAAAAGACAGTTTCTTGGGGGATCAGCCCACCTGCAAAAACGTGTAATTAACCCCTGGTTGTAAAATTGCGCTATAGAATAGAGGCAGCCAAAATGAAGTGGTATTTGTATTGTAAAACGCTTTTTTTAAATGAAAACAACAGGACTGCTTAGATCCACTTGGATATTGGAATTTGTATATGCAGCTGCAGTGGACGCACACTGGATTTCAGATCCATAACACCAAAAAATCAAGAAATAGGAACATTCAGTGAACAGTCTCTGAGACCAAGCTGAGACACCCACAAAAATCGCTGTGTAAAAATCAGTTCTTCAGGAACGCGTGCTCACCCGCAGCAGCACTTCCTATCAGTACAGTGAGAGCGGTATGTATCTCCAGCGGGCGTTGGGAGGGTCGTGGGGGGGGGCATGGGGGTGGATGGGTGCTCGGTTTAGATAGTGCTGGTGACGTCACAGGATCCCGCGGTCTCTGATTGGGCTTCCTCTCTGCACATGTCATGCAGGGGCTATGCCTTCTTCTCCGAGTGCTTTGACCCATGTAACGCCATGTGCTCGCAGCCATTTGATCAATGAAAAGCACCTTCGTTCACCGAAGTTACCCAAAGTTCGATTCGTTCGACCGAAGTTTTCTGAATTCTAAACGGGGAATTCACTTCGCCCGTTACGCCACAATTCGCCCATCTTAATTATCACCATTAATCATTTTAAAATGCACAGACATTACCTCTCCTCTCAGGCAGCTACTGTCTCTTCCCTTCCTACCTCTGAATGCCCAGGCTCTCCTCAATGCACTCAAATGTAATTTTATTTATTTGCACTGTTTAAGGAGTACAGAGGAGTGGAATAGAATGACAGCACCTGGGGTTGAACACTTGCTCAGCATTGAGTGTGTGTGATTACGTCTGCTACCCCGGTAGTTACGCCTCTGCCTTTACGGAGATTTTGGTGTTTTGCCCCATCATACAGCTGAAGATAATTGAAAATTTATCAAACAATTGTTCATAAATTTTGACTTTCTGTTTTAGTGGCAAATCAGGAACTTTTGTTTGTTTGTACTTCTATAAATACCTACAAAAACTTGTGATGTATAAGTCAAAAAATCCATACAGATCACAGAAAAATTAGACATTACTAGAGTCTCTAAACTTTTCACACTGCCACAGAGAAATAACCCCATATACATAGATATAAAACTTAAACGGATTATCCGAGAGTTTAAAGATTTCATAGAACACTATAAACAGCCTTCAAATGGAAAAGTAAATGTATACCACTACCTTCATGTGTTTCTTTTCTTTTGCCTCCTTATTCATCTGTCATAAGATCCACTTGTAGTGAAACTAGGAGTGTCAGTAGTTCTTTAGCATCTCTTTCCTACAAGTTCCAGACTGCATTGAAATCTCTCCCCACAGTTATCACTGCTAGAAATTGTGCTGACATAAGTGTGTAATTCCTCCCAGTTCTGTATTTGCTGTCATAATAATGATAATAGTTAAGACTCACGAGTCACTGTGTAAACTGTGCAGAGCTGCACTCATCATTTTCATGACAGCAATACACAAGCCCCCCCAATTGAACTGCTGTCCTTGCTCCTAATCAAAGTTGTGAGCAGGACTCAAGATAAACAAACAGTTCCCCCTCCCATCTAATTACTCTAATAGCAGTAATTACTTCTAGTGATGAAGATATGTTGACTATCGTCATCGGGTGATAGTCGAGATCGGCCAATTATCAATAAGATATCCGTAGTCGATAATAGATTATCGCCGATGACATTAAAGTGTATGGGAGAGGAACAACACCTTCATTCTTACACCAAACAGGGATGGAGCTTGCTGAATTAACATCCACAACAGCTAAACTGTATACGTGCTACCTCTTAGGCAAGACAATTAGGTTATAAAAGCACACCAGAAAATAAATCACAGACATTCACTATCCCTGTTTGCACCACTGCATGACCCTTAAACCTGCATGACACAAATTAAAAGTGCCAGAAGGCAGTATGATTTGAACCCTCTTTTTTACTTGATCTGGACATTGATTATCCCTGTCCTGTAACCTCAGTTTGACCATTAAAACCTGTCTGACCCACCGATTATAATAGGACTGGGAAAAGGAGTCTTTCAACCCACCATTTTAGTTTAATTGACAATTGACCTATACGTGTCCGGGCCGCCGCATTACCATTTAAACCTGTCTGACCCACAGGATTAAAAAGTGCGGAAAATGGAGTCTTTAAACCACCATTTTAGTTGACTGGACATTGACTTATACCTGTCTGTACCAACTGTATGACCATTAAACCTGTCGGTCCCACAGATTAAAAGTGCCGGAAAAAGGAGTCTGGACGGGGAGGACGAGGAGTAAGGCAATGCTGGATGCAGGTTGCATTAACCTCTGAGGAAGATGGCGACGATGTTCGTTACTGAGATTCAAGGGCCCTGACCAGCGTGACAGGCCTGACGGGTCTGCAACTGACGATCGTGGCATGAGTGTTGTCACCCAGCACTGGAAGGTGCACCTTCTATGGTTACCTCTACTCATGTGTACCCCCTCTTTGCTCGCCTTACCACCTGAATTTCGCTCCATGTCAGAAATTTAAAATTTGAGATAGGTATGTGAAGAGTTTTGGAAATTCTCTTTTAAAAGACGGCAAATCCCAGCTATCTCAAATCCTCAAATCAAAACAAAATTGCTGGATTCAAATTTAACTGCAAGTAGAACTATCAACAAAGTTTGACTGACCAAAAGATGAAAAAAAAACACCAGACTAAAATGTCTTACGGATAATATAAGTATTTTTGGGCACCTATCAATTACCTGTGGTGACTACTAAATTGCTGTATTCAAATTTAACTGCAAAGTAGACTATCAAAATAGCTAGACTGAAAACGTGAAAAAAAACACTGTCTGAATGTATACGGATATTAAAAGGTATTTTTGGGCACCTTATCAGTACACCTGTGGTGACTACAAAGGTTGATGGTTTCAAATTTAACTGCAGGTGGCTCCTATCAACACAGCTGGCCTGCGCCAAAGTGAAAAAAACATGTATCTGAAATTTAACTGATAATAAAAGGTAATTTTTTGGAAACCTATAAACCCTTTATGGTGACTACAAAGTTGCTGGATTCAAAGTTAACTTGCAAAGTAATCTATCAACAAAGTTTGACTGACCAAAAGTGATAAAAACACGTATCTGAAATGTATTCGGGATAATAAAAGGTATTTTTGGCAGCTTTCAATTCACCTTTTGTGACTACAAAAATTGCTGTATTCACATTTAACTGCAAAGTAGCCCCTATCAACAAAGCTGTACTCGCCAAAGTGAAAAAACACGTATCTGAAATGTATTCGGATAATAAAAGGTATTTTTGGCACCTTTCAATTCACCTGTGGTGACTACAAAATTGCTGTTATTCACTTTTAAGTGCAAAGTGCCTCAATGAACAAAGCTGTAGGCGCCAAAAGTGAAAAAACCACGTATCTGAAATTTATTCGGATAATAAAAGGTATTTTTGGCACCTTTCAATTCACCTTTTGTGACTACAAAATGCGTATTCCATTTAATGCAAGGTGCCTCAATAACAAAGCTTTAGTGCGCCAAAGTGAAAAAACACGTATCTGAAATGTATTGGGATAATGAAAGGTAATTTTTGGCCCCTATCAACCTGTGCTGACTACAAAATTGCTGGATTCAAATTTAACTGCAAGTGGCTATATCAACAAAGCTGGAAATGGGCAAAATTGAAAAAGAACACCTATCTGAATGTAACTGATAATAAAAGTGGAGTTTTTGCACCTAACAAAGAGACCTGCAGTTACTAGAAAAGATGTGTATCCTAATATAAGTTCAGGCTGCCCAATATCCAGGAAATATTTCAATAGAAAACTATTAATAATAAAGCTATTGCAGTGCAATGTCTACACTAAGTCTTGTCTGTGTTCGCCCGCGGGACCCCCCCCCCCCGCTTCTCCCCATGACTTATAGTGGTAGATGCTCCTTTAAAATTCTCTACCTAACTACATAAAATCTTCAAATCTCTGATCTAACTAAGTTTGTAAGGATCACAGCTAACAGTAGCTTTCTCTGTGAAGAAATAGAATAATTTCGCTGAGCTGTTTGCTGAGCTGTTTGGACAAAGGCAGAGCGCACGTCCTACTGCTCTGAGACGCTGACAGACACTGATCATGAACAGGAAGGGTTGTTCTATGTAAAACGAGGTCATGTGATTTTTCCAGCCAATCGCAACCATACACATCCGAGTCATGACGTCGCACACACATCTCACCCTGCTCTATTCTGTAAGCTGATTTGCTGGCCACCAAAATGACAGGAAGCACCGAAAATGGCCCGATATTAATAGATTATGCACAGATTTTAACCTAAATTATTGCGTGATCTAAAAAATCCGATCAACGTAAATACCATGCCGATTTCAACTTTGTCGATAATAATCGCTCAACACTAATTACTTCTATTCTCTTTCAAACTACAGGCTGGAAAGAGTTAATGCAGCCAGATCATTCTCTGCTCAGGTCAAACCCACTATATGGGAGTGTTTCTGAGCTGAGCCTGGCTTCAAAGCACACCCCCTGAGTGGTGACAAAACGTTCAGTGGGGCCATGTGATCGATGAACGTCAGGTGGTTTGCAGGGGATATGGAGTAGGAGAGGACAGGGCTCTGTGTCTGGTTTTGCATAACAGGACAGGTAAATAATTTTTAATATGCATGAATAACAAAGTTTAATATAATACAGTTGGGAGCCTTATAACAAATAAAAAGATCCCGGAGAATCCCTTTAATCAGAAATGAACCTTAAAAAATACAAATGCCAGGATCACAGAAAAGACATATACCAAAGATAGTTGCAGGTATTCATATATATAAATATGCAGCTATGGATCATTGAGTGCTGAGGTGAGCAATCCAGTATTGAATCAAATCAGGTTCCGAATGATTCTTAAAGGGGTTCCATTCAATTCTAATGAAAATCTCTCCCTATATTCCCCCTACTCAGTGGCTCGTCCCTGGTGGCACACTATTTTTGCTCCATAACAAGTTAAAACCACAGCGTTAACCTCTAAAATAGGAGCAATACCATTTCATATAGTTATCTCTAGCTTCCAATGCATTTCCCCCATACAATTATGTATTGGGCTCTTCAAGAGACCATAGATGCCAAAAATAAACCCCCCAGTGGAGCAATAACAGTTAGTGTTTTTAATAGGTTAATTTCTGATTAAAAGTTAAGTTTTATATCTATATATTGGGTTTTTTTTTTCTGTGGCACTGATAAGCAAAAAAATATAGATTAAGTTTATTAAATAAGAATAAAATGCAAATAAAAAACAAATGAGAAATGATAATTAAAAATTATAAAATAATAAAATCAGTACTGGACATAGTAGCACCCGTCTAGAAAGTACGTATATAGAAGTATCCCAAAGTGCCTCATAAGGAGCGTTGAAGCATAGCACAAACTTAAACAAGGTGTGTAAAAATAAAAAATGATGCCATCCCATATACATAGGACATATAAAAATATAAGGGCAACAAGGGATACAGAGCATAAAACAAACACCCCAACACGTTTCACCCATTTACCCCAGATGATGCATTGGGTGAAGCATACAGTATGTTGGAGAAGTACGTGTTATGTTCTGTATTCCTTGTTGCCTTCATGAATTTATATGTTCTATGCATATGGGATTTCACTATTTTTTGTTTGGGTGGAAAGTTTTGAACACTTTATGTGGGTTTCTGTTATGCTTCAATGCTCCTTACTAGCACTTTGTAATATTTTTCATATGTCTACTATCTATATTGACACTTTTATCATTTGTGTTTTATTTGTTTTTTTATGTGATTTAATAAAAATGTCATTTTTGTTTCTATACTATTTATGTGTTTTCCTAAGAATATGTATATATTATTGTTTGATACTCACACGGTTATTGATATTTCTTGTAATTCATAATTAATTTTGTAGATAGGTAGTTTCTAGTACTTCTGTATATATTACTGCCACAATCTCACACAGCAGGGGCACTTGACAAAAGAAATACATTTTATCTTTTTTGTAGCTAGCTATTGTTTTGTAAATGTCAATAAGGATATCAGGATATTATATTTATCATCATTTTAGTGCATTTGACTTTCATCTTCAAAGTCGCTTATATTTTTTTCTAAACAAATAAGCTTTTATTGCCCCATTTCCTTTTGAAGTGAAATAGTCTTAAAAGAAACAAAAATGTTATCATAATTCTTAACAAAGTAAGACTCAATCAGCCAAGCACATATCATAAGGATTTTTAATGAAAAAGATACACACATATTGCCTCGCACATAATCATGGGACTCTGAAACCGTCTCAAGGGGACGTTCTTACATGAGAAGGAAAATTCATCGGTCAGAGCCCATGGTTTCAATTTGCTGCCACATGGTTTAAATTAGATATATATTTATTAAGGCTTTTAAATGTTCAAATTAACTAAGGGAAGAAGGTCACTCAAGTTAAGAGAAATCATGTTCACTACTTTACGGAGTTACAAGATAATTATACTATAAAATGCTGAGTAAATAATAGTAACAACAGCACTCTAGAAGATGAAATCACGTTCTCAAAATATTAGAACGTACAATGGAAACTTCATCATTGTCTGCCTCCTGGGGTTAGCATCTCAATGAATGCAGTGAACCAAAGCCGTTTTTGGTTCAATTGTTTGATGTCTTTGAAATGAAATTTATAGGTTAAATTTCAATGATTTTTCCATTTCAAATTGAAAATGTAAGTTTGGAACAAACATGGAATCTCTCCAATGAGTACTAAGGGTCTTGTCTGATTCTTTCACTGCACAGTGTACATCATAGACATGGTCCTTCCTGAGGCTACCTTGCATCCATAATCCCAACTGAAAAAAATTAAACCATTGAAAACATAAATGTGCAATGTAAGATATGACTGTAGGTGTGGTAAGGGGTATATGAGATGTCCTCATAAAAGTTTTTATTGGATGTCACATGGAGGTTTATACCTTGAGTAATTGTAAGTTACATGAAGTTACAGTGAAACAGCATTCCAAATTTCTTCAATTTTTTCATATTTTATATTGTGAAACAAAATGTAACCTGAGGAGACACAAAATACAGTTTTGAAATTAACAAATTATTATTTATTACAAGAAAAAAGCTATACTAATCAGCCATAACATTATAACCACCTGCCTAATATTGTGCGACTAAAATACTGTAGCTTTGACCCATTGAGGCATGGACTCCATAAGATCTCTCAAAGGAGTTATCCACCATGTAGGAAAATTAACGCAACAGCTCCTGGGGCCCTAATAAAATAAAATCTATACTCAACTTCCTCTGGTGCCGGTTCTAGCACCACATTTCCACAGTCTTATGTTTTCATCCTGTAACTTCCAAACTGGGACATCACTGCATTGGTCACAAGCCTCTACTTACATTATCATTTGGAGCTCCTCACTTGAGAGCCACTGCCAGAGTAGTATGGGCTGAGAAAGTGTTTGCCGGATTAGGATTGACCAGAGGAAAGAGTGGCTAGCTGCCCTGACTTAGTAAAGTGCCTGTCTACTGCAGAGTGAGTGAGCTAGTGGGGAAAGGGGACAATCACAACAATACTTCTCATCCTGCTGTGCACCACAGTCAAAACCCAAGAGTTCACAATGTATTCTGATGGTCTTTAGCATCCTGTTATCAAAAGTTACAGTTCCACTGTCACAAGTTATATTAAGGGGGTACCTAAGTGGTAGGTGGTAGCTAACAGGGACTTGGATTAGGACTGTGTTTGTCACTCAGTGGCTTGGAGGTCATACTCCTGTGATTTGCAGATTATCAAGTGATGTGTACAGGGCTGTTTCTAGGTTAAATTGCACTCAGGGCCAGGTGAAGAAATGCCCCCCCACACACATTTACATGTTACGCCATGCTATGACACATTGCATCATCATTAACCAGTGCCTGATTATACAAAAAGCTATAACACAAAGTTCTATGTATAAACTACTAAATAATAGTCATACATTAACCAAATAACACTGCTACACAAAACCAGAATATTAAGGCCAATATTAACAAAAATTCCACCAAAACAAAAAACTGCCACACACTGACCACATATCATCATTAGGGATGAGCGATATTATCGACAAAAGTTGAAATCGTCTCGATTTTTAGGCTGATCGGAAATTTCCGACCACGTGATATTTTAGGTGACAATCTTACAGATAATCTATTACTATTGCGCCATTTTCAGCGTTTCCTGTCAATTCGGCGGCCAGACAATCAGCTCCGAGAATAGAGGGTGGTGAGGAGGATGTAAAACGTCACCACTTTGCGGTGTATGGATCTCATTGGCTGCAAAAATCACATGACCTCGTTTTATCTATGCTGCTGAATTTCCTGTTTGAGCTCATACTCTGTCTATCACACTTCACAGCAGTTTTCTGCGTTTAAACCAATAGCTGTTCTAACAGCTCTGATAGTCTCTTCTAATACAAGAAACCATCCACCTACAGCTTAGAATAGAGTTAGATTAGAGAATTGCACTTCTTATTTATTTAGAGAAAGTTTTAAGGATATTTACTGGTGTATCCAGCCGCGGGGAGGTGGGGGGAAGGGGTGGGGTGCGGGGGAGGGGGGACGGCAGGAAGAGAAGCATTTGAAAGGAAGATATTTTGCAGCTCAGTGTGTTTTTTGTGATCTCAATTGAAAATAATTGTTTTCTACTACTTTTTTGGCCAGCAGACCTCTGATACAGTTGAAATTGTCCCTGTGTTTTTCAGTTCTATTGCAATCACTCTGGTGTGGGGGGGGGTGGCGGAAGGAGAGGCATTTGAAAAGAATATATTTTGCAGCCCCCGTGTGTTCTGTGATCTTCAATTGAAAAAGCATTGTTTTCTCCGCCATTTTTTTTTGGGCCAGCAGACCCCTAAATAGTAGTTAAAATTTGTCCCTGTTTTTCAGTTCTATTGCAATCACTGCGTGTCAGTGTTCCCAAAAAACCGGCATAACTTATCCCTATAACTTTTAAATAGTTTTACTGAAGTCCGTGCGTCTGTTTGCCGCAAAGAACTCAATTGTACTCATATTGTGTTATACATATTTCCTAGTAAATTACTCCTGTAGTCAGTGGTGCGAAGGCCGCCATATTAATCCATATAACTTTTTAATACTTCTATTTCACTCAGTGCGTCTCAATTGCTAGTCCTACTGGGCAGTTGTAAATCTCAGGGACTGAAGGAAGAACACTGTTGATTTTGTCTTACGGTTCTTCCACCAGACTGCATTTCACAGATATTTGATAGAAACAAATCTGTTTCTAATTCTAGTTGGCTATTGGAAATTAGAGGGTTTTAAGAATAGCTGTGAATTGTCGTCTTTCAATAAGTGATTGTCAAAAACTTTTCCATACCTTCTTAAATTTTTATCTTTCTGAACATGGAGCGAACTGCAGGTGGTAAGCGAGCAAAGAGGGGTGTAGGACATGGAAGTAGAGGTACGAGAGAAGGTGCTCCTTCCAGTGCTGGCGACAACACGCAAGCCAGTGAATCTTCGGTTGCATTACCGTCAGGCCTGTCATCGCTGGGTCGGTGCCCTGTGAATCTCATTAACGAACAGCATCTCCAATCTGTTCGTAAGTGGTTAATGCAACATGCATGCTGCGGTCCAGGACAGGGATAGTCAATGTCCAGTTCAACTAAAATAATGGTTCAAATAATACTGCCTTCTGGCACTTTTTAATTTGTGGGTCATGCAGGTTTAAGGGTCATGCGGGTATAAACAGGGATGTAAATAGCTGATTTTTTTTTTTTCTGTGACTCTTTTTCCAAATTTGGTTGCCTAAGATGAAAACCCGTATCCAGTTTAATTTTGTGGATGTTAATTCCAGCTTCTCCACCCTGTTTGGGGTGTAAAAAAAGGCTGTTGCCTTCCCAAGATTTTATTGGTCATCGGGCGATTACTATTACGGCTATGGAATCGCATGATAATTGCCGATATCGACTATCGATCCGATAACGAAGTTGACACAATCGCCATCACTAATCACACCACACAGTGCTAATAAACCACCACAAATCACCACCAAAAGGGGCTGAAAAATATTGACCATCATGACCACATACACAAACAACCATAAAGAATAATATCACCACATTTCAACATCACACAGTGGCGGAATAATACCCCCATGTCATGACCACATACCACTACAACATAGTGGCGGAATATTACCATCACATATCATTACCATATAGTAGAATAAGCAGATGCTAATCCAACGTTCCCAGTAAAAACATGATACTTTTAAGAACAACTTTTTCCCGCACGGGACACACAATAGAACATAAAAGACTATACAGCAGCTTAAGCGTTACAGACTAACAGCCAGCTCTTACTCATAGCATAGCTGAACTACACAAACGGCATCTTAAATACTCTACACATAATGCAGTTTATTATATATTGGATGCACCACCCAATCCCTGAAGGCCCACTTTTAAAAACGCATCTGATGACAAATGCCGATACCAACAATGTCTCAGCTGTGTCTCTTCATTGCACTCTGGTACATGAGGGCAATGCCAAAGGTTTTAGAGTACAGGGATTGGAATGCAATTCTCCTCCGATGAGAGGAGGCGATCATTAAAGAAAACTTATGAGTAGAGAAGTTTACTATATTTTTTTATTTGCAACTCATCATCCTAAAGGGTTAAATAAGAGACAAGATCTTTTTTTAATTTTAAATTAAGGGTTTTAAGCCCACATTTTTTTCCTTTGCCCTTTTTCATTGTTTCATTAAGTTTTTAAAAATTTTTTATTTTAGTTCAGCTATGCTATGAGTAAGAGCTGGCTGTTAGTCTGTAACACTTAAGTTGCTGTATTGTCCTCAAGTCAATGTTTTAAACCCGTACGGAATCGCTATTCATTAATAAAACACAAATTTTTTACTGGATCTGGATTATCATCGTTTTTTCACTTCATTGAGTGTTATTCACACATGTTTTGGCATTCCCCCAAAATAGGAGGGAAACTGGATACCCTTTTTATTTTTCATCATCATATAGTAGCGAAAATACAAAAAACATCATGAACACATACACCACCACACAGTGACCGAATAATCAGCATACATTAAAATAAATAAAACCATTATACTACAACCAAGACAAACCCGCCAACAGTAACCATATAGGGTAGTTACCATTTTTACACAGGTTTTCGAGACAATAACGACTACGTAGAGTACATCCAGGGCCACAGGGGTTTCCATCCTGAAAGTCAGCTTTTTCTGATACTTTTTTTCTATAACACAAACCAACTACAGCACAATGGATAACAGACTAGACCCAGTAGGAGGCAACAGGAGCTCCTAATTGAGAAAGATATAACAAGTGCAGAAAAAAATGAGAAGCGCTCACACACCTACCCTGGGGGGCAACTTAAAGATAAAAAAAACACATTGGTAATACCTTCCATCAGGGCAAAAAGCCCCCCCCCCAAAATAGCAAAAAAACTAATACCTCACATTTGCTATTTTTCCAGTATGTAATGTTTTGACCTAAATACTGAGGGAAATGAGGGTTCGTATTTTGTGTTTGGGCACCTGAAAAATGCTGGACACCCCCCAATGGGGAAAAGAGAGGCATCTAGGTTGTAACCAGATGGGCCCACAGTTACTGATAAGTGGCCACCACTGTATTGTCTTATCTATCTGCAGTAATAATACTAGCAATCACCCCCCTCATGCACAAAAGGCAGTAGTGGTTATTTTTTACAGTTTTTTTTGCATTTTTCAGTCCCCCCCATATAAAAAACTGTGGCTTTTTTGCATACCCGGCTTGTATAGTATTACCCCAAATTGCAGTTTTTTTTCATTCAATTTCTTTTCCCCTAAGGATGGGTGTGTACCTGCTGCCAACGTTCCCTGCACCAGTTATACTCTCCCCAAAAGGGAAGGGCTTATATTGCCTCCTACTGGGTGCAATCTGCTAATGGCCATTGCACTGAATTTGCCTTGTTTTGATTTTTTGGGAAATATTGTCCCATTTTTTTTGTGCTTGTTCTCTTTTTTTCCTTTTTTTTTTTTCTCCACCCAGCCCAGACCACCATGATGACTTCTCCCAGTCCTGACTGGGCCCTGCAGAACTTACCAAAAAGCATCTTAGACTTCCCTTTTTCAGCAATTTTCTATTAATTCCTACCTCTGTACAAATTCTCCATCTATAATGCCCAAATTGAAATAACAGTAAAAGTGCCCCCATACGGTTATGGGGCCCCCAGATATAACACCTAGTAAGTAAGGAATGTATATAAGCACTTAGTAAGTAGGTAGCCATATCATCCCTCTGTAAGTAGATATATAGGCCTCCTGTAGGTAGGAATATGCCCCCTGTAGCTAGATATATTCCCCCTGTAGGTAGATATATCCTCGATGTAGGTAGGTAGATATAAACTCCTGTAGGTAAATACAGCCCCATTTTAGGTCGATATAGCCACCTGTATATAAATATAGCCCCCCCAAAGATATGTATATAGCCCCATGAAGGTAAATATATAGATAGGCAGTTGTATAGGCTAAAAAAAAAGGACTCACCTCTTCCCGTTCCCCTGTTGAGCACATAGCTCCAGGAGCTTGTGCCTGGCGTGAGCAGCGTGACATCATCGCACCGCTTACTCCCAACTTCTTCTTGGCACAGGAGACCCACTGTCACAGGAGGCATGATGAAAGCCTTGTATCACACTGCCTGCACCACTGACCTGTATATACAGCGCACATTGAGCACTGTATATGCAATAAGGAAGGCACAGACAGTAATGAACCATTTGTGCCTTCTCCCAGGTGAAGCAGCTGCACAGTTGGTGTGCAGCTGCTATCTCTACACAGCTGTTTTAAAATGGCTGTGCACAGTGAGTTGCTGACCACCAGTTAGTTTTTCCGGGCGGGCAGCTCCTTGGTCAACTGCCTGACCTGTCCACCATAAAAACAGCCTTAAATTTGTATGTTGCAATCTTGCAACTGAGGGTAGTCAGAGTTGTGTAAAAGATGTTAGCATAGTCCCAATGAGAATCCCTGAAGGCGCAGAGCAATTCCTGAACTAAATAAGTGATGCAACCGTGTGTATAAGTGGAGCAGGATGTGAAACTCTCAGAGACTCATAATGTGACATGACAGACTTTCCCACAAACTGACTTGGTGACAACTCCAGCAGAGTTCACAATATGCCATCACTTTATGAAATGGGGATACCAATATTACTTATAAAACTTAGAAAGTTTTTGAATAGTTTCATGGATATGACATACAAACTATGAGGGATGTTCCACTTCCGCCCAGACTTGGCAATAAAACAAACCCAGAGAATTTTTTTTTTATACATTTTGCTTATTCTTCAGCACTTAAACTTTTTCAACATAGTTGCCTCCAATTGCAAAACACTTTTTGTCCCTATGGATCCATTTTTGAAAACGCTCCAAAAACACTGATTTCGGCATTAATTTCAGCTGTTCCCTAATTCCAGCCACAAGTTCTTCACGAGTTTCGAAGTTCATTCCACACAGGGGTTCTTTCAGCTCAAATGACCACTGCCAAATTGCCGAAACGAATATGTGACAGTCATTTCAGATGGAATATCACTATAAATCAATTTCAGCTCTTGCAAACTGTTAACAGCCCGAAAGCCACGGCAAAAGTGATGCAACATGATCGCCCAAAAGTCAGGCGCTGATGGCACTGGTGAATCACGTGGTGGTGTGTGCATCGACTTGCCTCTTCTCTCTACCCTGGCAAAACTAGGAGAAAAATTATGAAAAAAAAATGTGGAAACACCATGAAGAATAACTCTGTCGAGTCTGCACTCACTAAAAGCGTACAAAATACTAAAGTCCGGGTAGTAGTGATACATCCCTCATATGCTGTATGAACTCTCCCGTTTCACCAGATTCCAGCTGAATATGTGTCTAGGTTTGACAAAACAACCTATAAGAAATCTACCAATAACTAATGTCTAAATTATAATCCACTGGAGCCGACTATAGATTCCTGTATGAGCAAAGATGCTGATGAATTCAGGCTGTTGTACAATATACAGTATCAGTAGAGTCACTTAACGTTCCATAGATTTGCCTAATAAAATGCTATTTAGCGTAATTAAACTGAGATTTTGTATTCTACCATTTACAATTGTTGTCTTTTAAGTGGTATCTTTGAGAATACTGGGAACATAATTACAGTGTATAAAGTTTTCAGAATTGTCAATACCTCATTAAATGTAAATTACACATCATTTTATGCAGGCTCGGCACACAGCTGAACATTAGTCAAGCATTTTAATCAACAGAGTTGCCCGGAGGACATAACTTATTACTCGCAGTTCAACTAAGTTTATTATGTATATGAGTAAATGAACTATAAACCATTTCATAAATTGCTTCAAAGTCACATGATCATGAATGTGAAAATAAAACCAAAATAGGAAAACATTGGTGTACCAATCCAGGCATGTGACCTACTGTCCTTAGATTGAGCAGACTAAGAGTTTCCTCTGGTATTCACCTTCAACCCCTAAATGGGGACCATCAAGATGCAAACGGCAGGTATAAGGGTATGTCTGCTCATCATGGGTTTTCAGTGGGATTTTGACACGCTTTTAGGATTTGAAAACCGTCAAATTCCAATTGTAAATCCATCCCAATAAACTTTAATAGAAAATCCGAGCTGTAGTCTACACAGTTTGGATTTCAATCCAAAAAACGTATAAAAAAACTTGGAACATGACAAATAATTTTTTCGTAAAAACCGGTGGAAAATTTACTATCAAAGTCAATGGGGAGGCTGAAAATTGACCGGAAAATATGGTGAACAGTTTTTGGCACGAATTTCTAATTTATCCCCATTGACTTCAATAGTAAATTTATATACATTTATTATGATAATATATTTATTGTATAATATATTTAATATATAGACTACTCGCAAAAAAGTTTGGGATATTAAGATTTCCGGTGAAATCTATGGAAAGCAGAAAAAGTCGTCGCTACAGTGATATTTAATCCTGAAAGTCAGCCATGCAATGTTGATTTTCTCATCTCAAACAACTTAATGGAAAAAAAGCCAACAACAGTGGAGGGTACACACCATCGAATAATGTCAATGTCTCAATATCATGTCGTGCGTTCTTGAGCATCAATTACAGCTTGACAACAACGTCTCATGCTGTTCACAAGTCAAGTTATTGACTGCTGAGGCATGGCTCCCCACTCTTCTTAAAGGGCGCCCCTCAGGTCTTTGAGGTTCTAAAAGGTTCTTTTTGATTGAGGCTAAATATAGACAAGAAATCTATTCTGGCGCAAAAGGATACATCATTAGAGCAAGATAAAATATATAAGCTCTAAAAGGACTGATGTAAAATGGAAATCAAGTTGTTGTTTGCAGCTGTAATTTAATATGGTACTAAAACTTCCAACAAAAACAATGTAAAGAAATACACACTGTTTATGGCAGACACAGTTACTCTAAGTAGACCACAATACAAAAAAACAAGGAGAGACTATGTGTTTCACATAGCTTCAACTATGCTTCATCATGTGAAACGCGTAGTCTTTCCATGTTTTGGTTTGCCATAAACCATGTGTATTTTTTACATTGTTTTTATTGGAAGTTTTAGTACCATATTAAATTACAACTCCAAGCAACAACTTGATTTCCATTTTACATCAGTCCTTTTAGAGCTTATATATTTTATCTTGCTCTAATGATGTATCCTTTTGCTCCAGAATAGATTTCTTGTCTATATTTAACTTCAATCAAAAAAAACTTTTTAGGATTTTATATTCATCTCCTCCACAACACGGTGGATTCGTAGTAAGAGGTGGCTGCACTGTCGGACTGGGGTGCATTGGGCCCACCAGAGGAATTGATCTTAGGGGACCACTTTGCCTCGCTGTCTCCGCCATCTGTACAGTGCCCTGCCCAGTCTCGCTTCAATTTATGCAGACTGATGTGATAACATCATAACTTTAATCTTACCCAAATAACTTCACAAAATCAGAATCTTAGGGCCAATATTACCAATAATTCTAGTAAGACCAAATACCACATCATGACCTCGTAGTGACTGAATTATACCCCCACACCATGACCACATATCATTACCACATAGTGACTGAATTATACCCCAACACCATGACCACATATCACCACCATATAGTGACTGAATAATTCTGCCACATTAGTACTGAATAGTGTTGAGCGATTATTATCGACAAAGTTGAAATCGGCACAGTTTTTATGTTGATCGGAATGTTTCGATCACGCGATAATTTAGGGGAAAATCTTCGCATAATCTGCTAAAATTTTTCGCCCCCCTTTTTTTGGTGTTTCCGGGGGGTCTTTCATTTTGGGTTGGGGCCCACCCAAATCAGCTTAGGTTTAGAGCGGGGTTTACCCCGGTGGGGCGACGTCAGGGAATGGGATTTGTATGGTGGGGGATTGGGGTTGGAAAAAATAAACATGACCCGTCTTTAAATAAAAAACCCCTTCCTGTTCAGCACAGTGTGTGTCTGTTTTTCTCTAAGAGCAGGAAAAGGTGCGGGCCCTCTCTAAAAACACCTCACCCGGAAAAACAGTTCTCTTGTTAAAACAGACAACAAATGTTTTTTAGCGGGTAAAACATAAGAACATAGGTAAAAATTAGAAAATTTTTCATTTTTTAAGTTATTAAAGGTTTAGAATTTTAAAGAAGCATCTGGGCGCTCTACACCGGCCCGGGGGGAGTTGGGGGGAAGGGGGGAGGGGGGTGGGGGGCGAACCAGCCCAAAACGGGTCGGCAGGTTTTGAAAGGAAGTGAATATTTTTTCAGCCCGGACTTTCTTTGACCCCCTGCATTGAAAGGGGCTTTTTTTAAACAGTTTTTGGGTAAAATTATTAGCTTTTTATTTTGGGTTGCGGGCCTGTACTTTTATTAGGATACAGATCTTTTTAAGTAACGGGAGGTGAAATTTTGATAGGTGCAAAAAACCCCCCTTTTTATTATCTGTAACGATTTTAATTGGGTTTTTTTTTTTCCATTTTTCCCGCAGCTCGATTTTTTCAAAAACCCACTTTGTACTTACAATAGGACACAGAACTTTTCTGCCAAGGGCCAGGTTTTTTTTTTAGGTGCAAAAAACCACGTTTTTTTTCCCGTACAAAATTTTAAAAATTTAAGGTTTTGGGTTCACTTTGGCCCCGGCCTTTTTTTTTAAAAGGGCCCCATCTTGTGCTTATTTTACCATAAAAAAAAATTTGCTAGAATTTGGGTTGTATTTTATAGGTCCCCAAAAAACCACCTATTATTATCAGTAAAAAAATTTAATTACGGGTTTTTCCCCTTTGGCGCACCCTTTTTTTTTGTGTAAAACCCAACTTTTTTATTTAAAATTTAGGTTACAGAAATTTTTTCTAGTCACCGCGGGTTGTATATTTCATAGGTGAAAAAAAAACCAAACCCTAAATTATTAAGTAGCCCAATTTTAATTACGTTTTTTTCCCATTTTGGCGCACCCCTTTTTTTGGGTTTCAAAAAACCCAACTTTGAAACTTACAAAAAGGTTTCCAGAATTTTTTCTAGTCCCCGCAAGTGTTTTTTGGGGCTTTCCAAAAAACCCCCAAATTTATCATCAAAATTTTTAATTTTTTTTGGGTTTTCCCATTTTGGCTCGGGCCATTTTTGTTAAAAGACCCATCTTTGTACGGCTATTACTAAACGAAATTTGCTAGAAATTTTGGTTTTGGGTATTTCATATTTTCAAAATCACCTAATATTATCATTCCCCAAATTTAAAATTAGGGGTTTTTTTTTCACTTTGGCGAGCTCAGTTTTTTTTCAAAGCCCCACTTTGTATTTACAATGGGAAATACAAAAATTTTTTGCACCGAGGTTATTTTCCCTAGGTACAAAAGCCACCTATTATTTAATCAGTACACAATTTTAATTTAAGGGTTTTTTTCCCAATTTTGGGCCCCACCCCGTTTTGGTTAAAAAGCCCCACTTTGTTTTTAAATTTTGGGAAAATTACGAAATTTTTTTTTTTTACTTTTGGTGAATTTCATTGGTGCAAAAACCAATGTTTTTATCCGTTTTAATTTTTTAAATAGCAAAATTGCACGTGGTGCGGCCCATTTTTTTTTCAAATAGCCACGTTTTTTAACGAAAATTTTCCCTGTAAAAAAAATTTTTCTATCAACTGTTTCTCTTTTTTGTCATTGCCTGAAAAAAAACGAAATTTTTCTCATCCTTTGAAAAATTTTGAATATTTTTAAAATGGCCCCGTGAACCCAGTTTGGCGCGGAAAAACGCACTTGAAATGAAAATTTTGTTAAAAAAACTATAAATTTCCCCTAGCCCTACTGGGCAGTTGTAAATCCCTGGGACTAAAGGGAAAGGGAACAGTTGTTTTGTTTACAGTTCTTCCACCAGGACCGCATTTCACGGGGTATTCGCTAAAAAACTTTTTCATTTTAAATTTTTGGGGGGCTGTTGGGGAAATTAGAGGGTTTTAAATGAATAGCTGTGATTTGCTTTTCTTTTAAATTAAGAGTTTGGTAAAAAACCCCTTCCATACTTTTCTTCCCCTTTTATCTTTCTGAACTTGGAGCAAAATTTTGGAGGTGGTAAGGAGCAAAGGGGGGTTTTAAAACTTGGTGGAAGGGGTACGAGAGAAGGTGCCCCTTTCCCGGTGGGCGACAACCGCATCCAGCTGATCGCCCCTTTTTGCGGGGCCCGGCAGGCCTGTCTTTTCCCGGGGTCAGGGTCCTGTAAATTTTCAGAAAAGTAACACCCGGCCCACTCTTTTTTCTTCATTTGGTTTTAATTTCCCCCCCTTTGCATCCGCAGTCTTACCTCCTATTTCCTCCCAGTCAGGCCACAAATGTCGTCATCAGCTTTCATCACCCATCCGTCCAAACAAAAAACAAAGGGCACCCAAAAATATAAACCCTGGGGTTTTTACCCCCACTGTGGAAAAATCCTTTTTCTGAAGACCTCTTTGGATGAAAAAATTTGGGGGTTTGGGGTCAGAAGGCATTTTTAAAGAGATCAAGGGCCAAAGAGGATAAAATTTTGTCTGCTCCATTTTTACTGAGGCCCCCAGAGGGGGAAAATTTAAACCCCTTTTAAAATCGGAAAAAACCCCCTGGCGGGGGGGGCAACCCCCTTGCAGTCCCTCATGCTAGTAGCCCCCCAGTTTCCGGGATGCAGAATTCAGGACGCCAAAAGCCCTGTGTTGATGATGTTTGTTTTGCAAAACTTTGCGGATCCAAATGGTTTTTTTTTAGCAAAAATTTGCTTGTGACCCAATTCATCCGGGGAAAGAGGAAGAAGACATGGGGAAAGTCCGTACGGGGCCCCCGCCTAAAAAAACGGAGGGGGGGGTTCGCAGAATCCGCTGAGATGATTCCCCCACCCCCACGATAAAGGGGAAAACATTTCCTTACGCCGTGGGAAAAGGTTCAGGACCTCTCAAGCTTTGGGGCCCTTTTTTGAGGGAAGCCTTGATTCACCTAGCGATGTCATATGCCCGCCTTTGCCGTAAACGTATCAGTAGAGGCAAGAATCTTAGCTGTTTAACCACCACCAACATGTCTAGTCACATGCAGCGAATGCCTGAGTTGAAATGGAGGTAACACTTGGCCAGACAAGGCACACCGATGCCGGGCTTCCAACCACTGTCACTCCTCTGTTCCGCCTCCTCCTCCTCCGCCAACACCAAGCGTTCCTCGCTGCCCATGTCTCTCAGAGTCATGATCAGGGATCAGCCTCCGCTTCAGCCTCCACAGATGCCCGAGTACCACCAGCACCACCAAAGACCCATCCTTCCACCAGTTTGACGACCTGCACGCCGTACAGTGGCCAGTCTAGCAGCCAGCCTTCTGTCTTCCAGGTTTGGGAGCAGAAGAAACACTTTAACCCAAACCACCCCCAAAGCCAAACCCCCCTTAAGCGGCATCGCCAGGTTTTTGGGCCCTTGGAAATGTTGCCTTTCCGTCTGGTGGACACAGAGGGGTTCCGCCACGTCATGGCCCTTGCCTGCCCCAATACAGATGCTGAGCAGGCATTTCTTTGCCAGAAAAGCCGTCCCTGCCACGTGTTATCTAAAATTTCAAGCGTATGTCTGCATTCTGTGTCTGGAAAAGCCCATTCTGCCCACCGACACATGGACTAGAAAGCACGGCCCAAGGGGCCCGCTATATCTCTGTGACAGCTCACTGGGTGAGTGGGTGGATGTCTCTGATGGTTTGACGGTGGCTCTCGGGCCCTCAGCACACGCTCTTCAAAACTGCAGGGATAGTGCAGGGTTTTTTCCCCCCAAGGTCCTCTGGGTGGCATCACGTGCCCAGGGGAAACCAGGCCGTGTTGAAATTAATCTGTTTTGGGGAGAGCCACACACAGGTCAGGAGCTGTGGACGGCTCTCCGCAATGAGATCCGAGCGTTGGCTGGGTGACAAAAAACCTTGTGCCAGGCAAGATGGTGTGCGATAAACGGTCGAAATCTGCTGGCCGCCCTTAAGATCGGTAGGCTGGAGCACAGCCCTTGCCTGGCACATGTCATGAACCTTGTCATCCAGAAATTTCTAAAGCGCTACCCAGGTCTGGACTGCCTGCTGAGGAAGGCTCGAGGTCTGAGTTCGCACTTCCGCCATTCGCACCCTGCTTCGTGCCGCCTGGCTTCGTTGCAGCATCAGCTGGGCCTCCTCGTCAACCGTCTCATTGTTGACGTGGCAACATGCTGGAATTCCACCCTCCCATGCTCCAGCGATTTGGCAGCAGCGCAATGCCATTACGCAGTACGAAGTGACACATGGCCTGACAAGCAGCGGTGTGGACCTCAGGGTGTTGAGCCACTGAGAGTGGAGGCAGGTGAAAGAAGTCTGCACCATCCTTGCCAGTTTTGAAGAAGCCACCAAAATGGTCAGTGCGGACAATGTCCGTGTCAGCATGAGCATTGTGGCGATCTTAGTTCTGGAACGATCGTTTGACACTCTGAAACATCAGGTCCCACCAGCGACGGAGGAGGAGATGGACACAGATGCGGACACGGAGCCTTTCTCTTCGTCGAATCCACAAGGCCCGACAGTTTCTCAATTTTATCGGTCTTCATTAGGCAGTGGTTCCCGGTCCAGGGCTAGTGCAAGGCGGCGCCTCAGCTCTCAGGGTGCATCATCTGAGGCAAGTCAGGGCTGTGTTGAAGGTGTGCCGGAGGAAGCGAAGGAGGTGGAGGTATTCCTGGACGTTACTGACGTCCCTGCCTTGGAAAGAGGTTGGCGCGAATTTGAGGCGGAGGAGGAAGATGAGGAAGATCAGTTTGCTAGTGTCCCTCGACCCAGAGGCTTGGGAAATCAAGGCTCCATCTCTCACATGAGTGCTTGGATGCTCCATTTCCTCCAACATGATCCTCCATTAAGGCCATCAAAATGAACAACAGTTACTGGGTGGCCACCCTCCTGGATCCTCGGTTTCAAAAACAAAATCAGCACTTTCCTTCCACCTACCCAAATAGAGAGTTTAAAATTCAGGAAATTTGGGGACCTTGCTGATTGATCAAAATGGAGACATCTGTTTCGTCTGCTTCAACGTTCTTCAAATGTCACGGTGGAACAACGTCAGCGACGTGACAACAGTAGAGTGCCAAGTAGCCGTAGCAGCAGCAGCGGCAGCAGCAGGCACGGTGGCAGAAGCCTAATGGTTGACCTCTGGCAATCCATATTTACCACCTCACCAATGCATGTAATGCAGGGCACACATACAACACACAGAGACCAGCTTAAGATCATGGTGCACGACTATCTGCGTCTCAACACCGATGTTTTTGGATGTGTTCCGGACCCAATTGACTTCTGGGTATCGCCATAGAGGTGTTGTCCTGCCCAGCAGCCAGCGTCATATCTGAGCGGACCTTCAGCACAGCTGGAGGAGTCATTACAGACAAACGCATCCGGCTTTCCACGATATGTGGATCGTTTGACTTTCATCAAGATGAATCAGGCATGGATCTCTGATGATGTTTTTGGCCCCAATTGCCGAGTTCACCGATTAGTTGCCGGTCTACTTCACATTCCTCTCAAACAGAAATGGTCCTCTTGAAAACTTTTTTTTAAATGATCATTTCTTACTGCAATTTTTATTCTAGTTTCCAAAAGTTCATTATGCTGGTTTTGATGTTATGAGACTTAAAAAGACACCAAGGTTTCATGACAAAACCTTATTCCATTTACTCACTTCATCTTTAGAATTTTTCGCATTGTCAATGGTTTTGGGGTCATGTTTGCTGTGAGATACAGCTATAATCATGGTCCTTTGGAACAGAAATGTGGCTTCTAATGGCATTTCTCCCTCACAATTTTTAACAGTGGCTGAGAAGTCATTTTTTTTATTTTTTGGGTCATGCTGCTGTGAAATGCAGCAATACTACAGGTCCTATTATAAAAAAAATGTGGTTTCTAACAGACATTTGTTCTTCACAATTGTCAAGAGTGGCTCAAGGGTCATGTTTTGAACTTTTGGGGGCATTTTGCTGTGAAATGCAGCTATACGACAGGTCCTATTCTAAAAAATGTTGTTTCTAACAGACATTTCACAATTGTAAAAAGGGGCCCTCAGGGTCATGTTTTGAATTTTTGGGGGCGTTGCAGTAAAAAATTGCAGCTATACTACGGGTTTCCTATTGTAAAAAAATGGGGTTTTTTAAAACAGACAATTTTTTCTTAAACAATGCCCAAGATTGGCCAAGGGGGGGGTTTTCTGTCAGAAACGGGAATAGGTGGGAAAATTTGTTAATGGACACTTAGGGCGACATTTTGATGGGCTTTACGCCGTTTTTTGCGTTACTGCGCCTCCCCCCCCCAAATTTCCCGCTGTGGGACGGGGGGATCAGTGTTAGGCGCAGTGTTCGCCACTTTCAGCTGGCCCCGCATAAAAGGGCGGGCAGTGGGCGTGGTGGGGGGCGCGGGGTAGGCTTTCCCGGGGCGGTACGGGGGGCCCGCTCGTATACTCCGAGGCATGTACATGGCGAGTCGGAAAAGGCGGGGCGCATTGCAGCGCTCGGCAGCCCCGACGGGCCCAGCCCCTGGTTTTTTTTTGGTCTAAAAATCCAGGCAGGGGCGAAGTGAAGAAGGTTGGGAAAAATTTGGGGGAAGCGATAGAAAACGCTACCCCAAATCTCCGCACTCCGTTTCCGTGCAGCAGGAGTATGAACCCCGAAAAAATCGCCTTTAAAAGGCGGAAAACAGGGGCAAAAAGAGCTGAACCTAAAAAATTTTTAAACAAAATAAAAAAAAATCATTTTCCCCAAAAATTCTAAAAAGGCAAAATTTCCCCAAAAAATTATGATATTGAAAATTTTCCCGGGGAAAAATCAAAAATTTCAAATTCTAAAACCTATTCTCTTTGGGGTTCGGAAATAAACCCCCAATCAAAAAGGGAGCGACAGTGAACCTTTAAAAAAACCAGGGGGAAGGATTGACCAATCAGAATCCACGGGGGATAGTTCAAAAACATAAAAATGGGGGAAAAAAAGGGATTGGTTTGAGTAGCTGGGCCAATCAGAATAGGAGCGACAAAGACTCATTATATCCTAGGGAGAAGTTTGCCCAAATAAAAAACCACGGCTTCATTTTCAAAATACGTAAAAATCCCTAAAAAAGGGCTGTTTTGGTTAAGCTGGGCAGGGCCCTTTGGCTAGTCAGCCAATAAAAAAATTAGGAGCAACAGAGACCCTTTAAAACCAGGGGAGAACTATTGCCCAATCAGAATGGGAGCGCCCAAAGTCCCCCATTTTTTCCTTTTGGAAAAAGTTTGGACCCAATCAAAATCCAAGGGGGGGACAGAAAAAAATTTGCAAAAAAAAAACAGAAAAGAGCTGATTGGTTTGAGCTAGCAGGGGTTTGGGCTATCCCCCCCCCCAAAAACCCAGGGGCGCGGTACTTTTTTCCCCTTTAAATAGTCTATGGAGAGATGGGCGCTCGGGAAATTGGGTGCTCACGCCGTGGGGCATGATGTTTTAAAAAAATTTTTTTTTTTTATTAAATGTAAAAACATTATCAGATAAAGAAACGAACCCTTCTTTTCAAATAAAGGGAGTTAAAATTTCCAAAAACAACGCGTTTGTCGCCGGACCGGCGCTACATAGGGAATTGGGAATAGAGAGAATTGCCGGGAAATACAGTAATTCAAAAATTTTTTAAGCTATTTCCCTTGGTCCCGGGATAAACCCGCCCAAACAAATAGGAGCGCCAATGTCCCATTAAAAACCTATGGAGGAGAAATTTACCAAACAGAATAAAGGGGCGACAATGTCCCATTATATCCCATGGAGAAAAAAATTTACCCAAACATATTTTAAAGGCCCGGGGCAGTTCCCAAAAAAAAAGTAAAAATGCAGAAACGAGTTTATTGGTTGAAACGGCGGGGGTCGTCCACTTAAGCCAATCCCAAACCCCGACTACTTTCTTTATTTTTTTTTTTTGAGTTCCCATGGGGAAAAGAAAATTTTTGAGCGCGCTCTGTGATTTGGGTAAGTTAAAAGAGGGCGCCGTTTTTTGGAACCCAAAGGGAGAGCGGAAACGAAAGCTCCCAAAGGGTTTTTTTAATGCAATTTTGAAATAAAACTGTACATGGCCCAAATCAAATTATAACACTACAGGGAAATTGTAAAAGATTTTATATTAAAAAGAAAAAAATAAGGGGGTTAAAAAAAAAAAATATTAAAAACAATTAAAAACATGTTTATTTCTTTATTTTCGGTTTCAAACCCCTACTATTATCCTTGGCTAAAGAAAATAAAGAAATAAACATGGGGTTTTTTTTGGGTTTAAATTTTTTTTTTTCGTTTTCCCCCCTATTTTTATTCGCTTTATATACACATAGGGCAAATTTTTAAATGTTATAATTTGATTTCGGGCCCTGAAATTTTATTTCAGATTGCATTAAAAACCCCATGGAGCGCGCCGCCTCCCATTGGTCCAAATAAGGGCGCCGCTTTTAATTGCCAACACAGAGCGCGTCAGATTTCTTTTCCCCATGAACTTTGAAAAAGTAGCCGCCTCTATTGGCTAAGTGGGGCCCCCCGCCACTTCAACCAATCAGCTATTTTTCTCCTTTTTTGTATTTTGAACTGTCCCGCCTTTGAATATAAATGGTCAATTTTTCCCCAAGGTAAAAGGGGGACATTGTCGCCCCTATTTGATTGGTGGTTTATCCCGCCCAAATGAGAAAGTTTAAAAAATTTTGAATTACTGATTCCCGGGCAATTTCTCTTTTGAAATTTCCCCTATGTACCCCCGGTCTCGGCGAAAAAACCGTTGTTGGGGTTTTTAAACTGCTTTTTTGTAAAGGGTTCGGCTTTTATTTGTAATTTTTTTACATTTAATAAAAATATTTTTTTAAATTAATACTACATGCCGTAGGGGAATTTCGGGGGCCCCATCTCTCCATAGTTTTTAAAATGGGAGAAGGCCGTGTCTGTTTGGTGGGATACCCAAGCCCCCCTAGCTCAGAAATCAGTTTTTTCTGTCTTTTTACTGTTTTTAACTGTCCCACCTTTGATTTTGATTGTCCAAACTTCTCCATAGGTTTAAAATTTGGAAACTTTTTTTCGCTCCATTCTGATTTTTAAAAACATAACTTTTACTAAATTGTCAAAATTGACTTACAAAACCCCCTTAATCTACACAACACACCTAAATGATACAGCTACTAAATTTTCTATCATGGGAAATCCCCCCCGATAAAGGGGGGCCCGCTTTAATGACAGTAATATCCCTGTAAAGTATATTACAATTCTTTAGTAAAGCTATCCAACGTTTCCCCCATACAATTTTGGGTTCAAGGGGATTCAAAAAAAACTCTCTCGGTGGATAAAACACGCTATATACAACGCATATACAGTCTATCTTGAGGGATATATCACCTCAGGGGTAGATAGAAAAAGTGATACTTAACTTAGAAGCTGAAAGGGTTTTAAAAGTGATGATCCTGCACCCCTTTTTGGGTATGCTGGCACCAGGATAGAAGGGGGATACAGAAATGATTCATTTCTGCATCTTTAAATACCTTATTTGGCCCTTTAGATGTATAGCCATAAATCCCTAGCATTTAAGTATTAATGTTTTGTTTTATACTTGTTCCCGGGGTTCTACTTAAATGTGTATATCCCCTCCCTTTACTCATTTTGGCTTTCCGGAAGTTGTACTGGCATGACCGGAAACTAAATGGATGCATTTTCCGATTTACTTCGGCGAAGGCAACATAGTACGGGAAAAACCCCCATACTCCACGGTGCAGCCCGCCCTAAAAAAGGTTCTGCGCATGTCCAGGAAAAAGATACTCGGCAGATGCGCATGATCAAAGTCCGGGCACAACTCTCCGCGCCATATACAATACACTGCTCTCAGGAGAAAGAAACACTAATCACTTCCGGGAAGCGCCCCCGAAAACCCAAAACCCCTTGCCTCCGGGAGCCGAATCCGACTCCATGCCTTGATAAGACCGCGCACTCGACTATCCGCACAGACCCTAATTATGCTAAGGCCCCAAATTTTTTTAAGTGATTGTTGTTAACGGATGTCTGAGGATAATAAGGGCAAGATTCAGGGGCCCAAATAAAATTTGGGGTACAAAAATTTTTATTGTCTTAATGACAAAAATTTTCAGACTTAAGTAACAAGGGAAAAATAATGAAAAAAAGTAATGATATAATAAAGATACATTAAAAACAGTCGTTTTGGGGAAAATCAATATTGGGCCCCTGTGGAGAGTGCGAACGAAACAGAGCAGAGTAAAAGACCCCAAACAAAAATCTACTCAATAAAAAATCCAAATTGCAAGGTTTCATTAAGGCCCCTTTGGGGTAAACGATTCCCCTACCGGTGATCCACTGGGCCCTTTACACAGAAATTTGCTATCCATTCTCCCCCTTTGGAGACGGTCTCACTACCTCCATAATCAAAAACGCAGAATTCCCATTCTCCATTATGAGTTCCCAAATATGTAGCTTCCGTGTCCTTTATTACGTAGTCCCCCCGATTTTCTCCCACCCTCCTTTTAAATGTTCTCTTTGTTTTTTCCAATATGTTCAGTGGGCAGGGACATATGCAAAATTAACTACTCCTTCTGTCCTAAAAGGCAAAATCACGAAAGAAGAATTGTTTTCCCTTTGGGCACTTGTGAAGGATTTAGTTTTTTTTGTATGTATGGGCGGCTCACACCTCTGCCCACATTTAAAAATACCTATCGGTTTTCCTTCAAAACCGTTCCTTGGGAGGGATTGGTTTGTAATGATATGGATCAGTCTTCTTTAATAGATTACCCCTTTATAGGTGACAAAGGGGTAGCAGGGAGATATCCCTCTAGATCCGGGCCAACATCATATTCCCCAATATTTTTTGAGGATATTCACAACTTCTAGATTTCTATCACAAAAATTGCGATACACGTGCTTTATTGTTATTTATCCCCCTGGGTTTCCCTGTAATAATGTCGTTCTGTTCTGTTTTTGTGATTTCCTTTGGGGCCCATTCCAAAACTCCTGAGGGGGACCCCGAAAGAAATCTTTCCTTTAATATCCTGCTGCCCCTTAAAGTCTTATCTCTGGGCAGTTTTTTTTCACTCTCAGGAATTGACCCTTTGGGATTCCTCTCCTACAGGGAATGGGTGGCAATTTCCCAAAGTAGAAGCTTTGGTTGCTGTGGGTTTTCTGTACATTTCAGTATGAATGTTCCATCCCGATCTTTAATAATGAGAACATCCCGGAAGGGGAAAAGTTTCTGCACTTCAAAAGGAAGTGCTACCAAACTAAATTTTTTTTGACTGTGCACGAACTCCTCAAAATCAACCTTGCACCTTCCCAAGGATAAAGAGTCATCAAAGTACCTCCCCCAAATAAAAATTGGGGGGGGGCCCCTGATCATTCCAGGTTGGGATACCAAGGTGGCCTCCCACCAGCCCAGGAACAATTTTTCATAAGTGGGGGCTGGGGTCCCCATTGCGGGGCCCCTGAGCTGGGGGAAGGTCTTATTACAGAAGAAAAGTAAATTTTGCCTCAAACGAACCAGTAGTCTGATGACAAAGGGGATTATGAGCCTGAAATTTGTACTTTTGTAGACAAAAAATTTCATGCTTTAAAAACCCCAAATTTTTTCAGGGACCAGTAGGGGCACACACACAGACAATGGGCCCCCGATTCTGTCCCCCGCCCCTGTCCCCGCCCTTTTTGGGGGAACCCCACTCCTTAAAAAAGGCCCGGGCCCCCAACCCCGAAGACTAAACTGCCCCTGTTATAAGTGGACAAGACAGGCAAAAGACACCAAACAAGAGAGTAGTGGCGGTCCAAAATCAGCAACCGTTCGGGCAACGAGGTACAGAGGCGTAAGACAAGGGGTAACCGGGGGCATCCAAAAATCGGCAACAGCAGGGCAAAGTGGTACGAGACGTGAGCAGAAGGGGAAACCGGGGGCCAAAGCCAAAGGTCAGGGAGAGCACGTCAA
>JAODAL010039199.1:0-38262 GCA_025379985.1 Phyllomedusa bahiana
TGGGCACTGTGTGCCGGTGCTTGTATTTGGGCACTGTGTGCAGGTGCTTGTATTTGGGCACTGTGTGCCGGTGCTTGTATTTGGGCACTGTGTGCCGGTGGTGTTATTGGGCACTGTGTGCCGGTGCTTGTATTTGGGCACTGTGTGCCGGTGGTGTATTTGGGCACTGTGTGCCGGTGTTGGTTTTGGGCACGTGGGTGCGGTGCGTGTATTTGGGCACTGTGTGCCGGTGCTGTATTTGGGCACTGTGTATGCGTACAGCAGTGTTATCTGGGCATTGTATGGCTTGTACTTTCAGCACTATATGGTGTTATTATGTGAGCACTGTATGGTGGTTATGCATAAAAACAGCAGTATTATTTCGGCATTATATTGTACTTTTAACACTATATAGTGATATTTGAGCACCATATAGTGTTGTTATGTGGGCACTATATGGTGATGTTATGTGGGCATTAAAGGGTCCTGTTATTTGGGTACTGTAGGGTGCTGTTATGTGGGCACCGTAAGGTCCTGTTATCTGGGCACTATATGGTGGTGTTATTTTGTCAGTGCAGTCTTGTGCTGTTTGCACACCCTATGATGATGATTTTGTTGTCTCACAGATGATACAGCGGAATTTCCCTTAATGTCCTAGAGTCGTTACCTAATCGGTAGCTCTCTCCAGCCTGACCCCGGGTCAGGAGATTTTTGCTGAACTCTATTACTTTGATTGCTTTGATGCAGTTCACAACCTAAGTTACCCATCACCTGACCCCTAACCAGGCCACTACCCAGGGTGTGAATAGGCAGCCGCAGATTTCATACATGAGCCCCTGGATGTAGCAGCGCGGGCGGGGGGAGCAGGGCTGCAGGGAGCGGGGCTGCGGGCAGGAGGGCGGCAGGAGGGAGCGGGGCTGCGGGCAGAGGCGGCAGGAGGGAGGGGGGCTGCGGGCAGAGGCGGCAGGAGGGAGCGGGGCTGCGGGCAGGAGGGAGCGGGGCTGCGGGCAGGAGGGCGGCAGGAGGGAGCGGGGCTGCGGGCAGGAGGGCGGCAGGAGGGAGCGGGGCTGCGGGCAGGAGGGCGGCAGGAGGGAGCGGGGCTGCGGGCAGGAGGGAGCGGGGCTGCGGGCATGAGGGAGCGGGCTGCGGCAGGATGGCGGCAGGAGGGAGCGGGCTGCGGCAGGAGGGCGGCAGGGGAGGGGGCTGCGGGCAGGAGGGCGGCAGGAGGGAGCGGGGCTGCGGGCAGGAGGGCGGCAGGAGAGAGCGGGGCTGCGGGCAGGAGGGCGGCAGGAGGGAGGGGGGCTGCGGGCAGGAGGGCGGCAGGAGGGAGCGGGGCTGCAAGCAGGAGGGCGGCAGGAGGGAGCGGGGCTGCGGGCAGGAGGGAGCGGGGCTGCGGGCAGGAGGCGCAGGAGAGAGGGGGGCTGCGGGCAGGAGGGCGGCAGGAGAGAGGGGGCTGCGGCAGGAGGGAGGGGCTGCTGGCAAGGAGGAGCGGGCTTGCGGCAGGAGGGAGCAGAGCTGCAGGCAGGTGCAGTTTTGATGTATGAGCCCCTGGATGTAGCAGAGCTGACAGCGCGGGCAGGAGGGAGGGGGCTGCAGGCAGGCGCAGGTTCATGCATTAGCCCCTGGATGTAGCAGAGCCGACCTCGCGGGCAGGTGCAGGTTCATGCATGAGCCCCTGGATGTAGCAGAGCCGACCTCGCGGGCAGGTGCAGACTTGTATTATTACCTTGTCAACTTGGGAATCGCAGTCACAACAACAACAGCAAAAACATCTGATGAGAACCAGGATGATGAGGAGGAGGATGAGCCCTGGGGACAGAAGACACAGATGAGGCCAGAAACATGGCGGCAAATCAACCCCCTGCTGCTGCCAGCCTCTGACTCACAAGCTCCACTCTGCACTCAGACCCTGAAGAGCTCCCACTCAGAAGGTCACCTAGATACTCAGCGAAGGCACTGAGCAGCTCACTCACTCAGGCAGTCACTTAGAAGCTAAGTCCTCACTCGCGCGCGCGCGCCGACTCCCTCCCTCTCACACACGCCGACTCCCTCTCACACACGCCGACTCCCTCCCTCCCTCACACGCCGACTCCCTCCCTCCCTCACACGCCGACTCCCTCCCTCCCTCACACGCCGACTCCCACCCCCGTCACACGCCGACTCCCTCTCTCACACACGCCGACTCCCACCCCCCTCACACGCCGACTCCCACCCCCCTCACACGCCGACTCCCTCCCTCCCTCACACGCCGACTCCCTCACACGCCGACTCCCTCCCTCACACGCCGACTCCCTCCCTCCCTCACACGCCGACTCCCTCCCTCCCTCCCTCACACGCCGACTCCCTCCCTCCCTCCCTCACACGCCGACTCCCTCCCTCCCTCACACGCCGACTCCCTCCCTCGCGCCCTCGCCGACTCCATCCGTGTGTACCACCCGCCGACTCCCTCCCTCACACGCCGACTCCCTCCCTCCCTCACACGCCGACTCCCTCACACGCCGACTCCCTCCCTCACACGCCGACTCCCTCTCTCACACGCCGACTCCCTCTCTCACACGCCGACTCCCTCTCTCACACGCCGACTCCCTCCCTCCCTCACACGCCGACTCCCTCCCTCCCTCACACGCCGACTCCCTCTCACACGCCGACTCCCTCCCTCTCTCACACGCCGACTCCCTCCCTCTCACACGCCGACTCCCTCACACGCCGACTCCCTCCCTCCCTCACACGCCGACTCCCTCCCTCCCTCACACGCCGACTCCCTCCCTCCCTCACACGCCGACTCCCTCCCTCCCTCACACGCCGACTCCCTCCCTCCCTCACACGCCGACTCCCTCACACGCCGACTCCCTCCCTCACACGCCGACTCCCTCACACGCCGACTCCCTCCCTCTCACACACGCCGACTCCCTCCCTCCCTCACACGCCGACTCCCTCCCTCCCTCACACGCCGACTCCCTCCCTCCCTCACACGCCGACTCCCTCCCTCCCTCACACGCCGACTCCCTCCCTCCCTCACACGCCGACTCCCTCCCTCCCTCACACGCCGACTCCCTCCCTCCCTCACACGCCGACTCCCTCCCTCCCTCACACGCCGACTCCCTCCCTCCCTCACACGCCGACTCCCTCCCTCACACGCCGACTCCCTCTCTCACACGCCGACTCCCTCCCTCCCTCCTCACTCGCTTTCACTGCGGTGCTCACTCACTCAGAGGCGTAACTTGAAGCTGCTGAGCCCTGGTGCAAATAGTGAAATGGGGTCCCTCAGTTACCATGTGCCATTTACAGTGCTGTGGCAGGAGGGCTGTTGGGGCCCCCTCAGGATGCCGGGCCCGGTGGCAGCTGCTACCGCTGCACCCCCTGTAGCTGCGCCCCTGCACTCACTACTGCACTCAACTCACTTAGACCCGACCAAGGTCCCCACTCACACAAGTCACAGATCACTTATGAACTCTCACAGCAGCAATAGAAAAGAAAGATGCAAAATTGTCACCTATAAACGTGAAGAAAATGACGAAGGCGGCGATGTCCCAATCGGACTGGAACATCTGCTTGGTGGCGAGCCGCCCCACCACGTCGTTCCACTGCGCCTCCAGCTGCTGCCCGATGCTCCCGCTGGACATGGTGGCGTCGCCTGCCCACAGATCAACAGATATAAATATCTACAGAGGACGACAGCAGCGCCACAATGGCACAAAATCTGCATAGGAAAAAAAAGAAAAATTTTTGAGAAAAAAAAAATTTTGGAAAAAAAAAAATTTTGGGAAAAAAAACAATTTTGGGAAAAAAAAATTGCAACTAAATTGAAGAAGAGTCCGAAATAACCATAAATCCACGAGCTGTTCTTGGTGGCAATCAATATGGCCACTGTTACAGCGCCTGTTACCCCACGCTCGGGGTATTCAGACAAGACATGTATTATGGCACAGTAGGATCTGTCAACAGCAGCCGGCCTGCTTGTTGATGGTTTCCTAGAAGCAGCTCATATGTTACAGAGTTATCTTAAAGTTCCCTTGAAAATTAGCCAATAAGCCTGCAAGTCCTAAAAAATAGAAAAGCCGTCAATGATGGCACAGTGAGGTCTATCAACAGTAGCCGGCCTGCCTGTTGGTGGTTTCCTATAAGCACCTGATATGTAATTGAGTTAGGTGAATGTTTAGTTGTTAATGAGCCTGGATGTCCTAAATATTCAAACAAGACATGAATTGTGCCAGTAAATCTTAACACACCCCCCTACTTTTTGATTGTTTCCATCAGCACCTCAATGTAGTTATCTTAATGTTTTTTTTGTTAACAAGCCGGGAGGCCTAGGTTTCAAAAAACAATAAGGATTTTGTTCCAAAACTTTTTTGTGATCCGTTTTACGGGCCCCAAAAGGGACAAACAATTGTCATGGTTTAACATTAGTTCAGTGGCAAAAGCGCAGGTTGTTCTCAGGGGAAGATCGCCGATCGCCTTTAGAGCTCTCCGCGCCTTCCAAAAGCCCCACATTTGGGGACTATCAGGGGGCCTTTGCATCCTAAAACTTAGGCAAAAGCGCAATTGGCGGCCGGACCGGGCACCCGGGGGTTTTCCCCGGGCTGGGACGTGAGGCGCAGGGGAAGGATAAAGGGGAGGGCTGGGGGGGGTGAACGCTGCTGGGGGGGTAAACGCTGCGGGGAAGGTAACTGCTGCGGGGGAAAAGGTAACTGCTGCTGGGGAAGGTAACTGCTGCTGGGGGGGGGAACTGCGGGGGGGGAGGTAAAACGCTGCGGGGGAGTGAACTGCTGGGGGGGAGTTAACGCTCTGGGGAAGGGAACTGCTCGGGGGAAGGGTGAACTGCTGCTGGGGGAGGTAACTGCTGCTGGGGAAAGGGGTGAACGCCGGGGGGAAGGTGAGCTGCTGCAGGGGAAGGGAACGCGCGGGGGGGGTGAACTGCTGTCGGGGAAGGTAACTGCTTTTGGGGAAGGTGAACCTGCGGGGGGGGTGAACGCTGGGGATAAAACGCCTGGGGGAAGGTGAACTCTGCGGGGGAAGGTGAGCTGCGCAGGGAATAAACTGCTGCAGGGAAGGGTACTGCCAGGGGGAAGTGACGCTGGGGGGGAAGGGACTCTGCAGGGGAAAGGGGAAACTCCTGGGGAGGTGAACTGCGCGGGGGGAGGTGAACTGCTCTGGGGAGGGAACTGCTTGGGGAGGTAACTGCTGCGGGGGAGGTGAACGCGTTTGGGGAAGGTGAACTGCTGCGGGGGGAAGGAACTGCTGCTGGGGGGGGTAACTGCTGCTGGGGGGGGTGAACTGCTGCTGGGGGGGGTGAACTGCTGAGAGGAAGCGAGAGACCAAAACCCCTAAACTAAACAAAAAACATACAATACGACCAAAAAAGTACAACTTTTTCTTTTTGGGCCCCTTTTTTCACTCCTAAAAAACGATCCTAAAAAGGAAAAAATACTCGTGTGAACAAGCCTAAATGAACACCTAAGATCGTAAACCCGGGGCCTACTTGTGAGGGTTTCCTTTCAGGAATTCAAGAACAGAGTTATTTAATGTTCACTTTTAAAACCCAATATTCAGACAAGACTTTTATTATGGCACAGTAGGATCTGCAACAGCACGGCCTGCTTGTTGATGTTTCCTAGAACAGCTCAAGTTACAGAGTTATCTTAAATTTTCCCTTTTTAATTAGCCAAAAGCCTGCATTCCAAAATTTGAAAAGCCGTCAAAATGCGCAGGAGCATCAACAGTACCTTTCCCCGTTGAGTTTCCCATGGGGACCTCCTTGTAAGGAGTTTTCTAATAATTTTTCTTTTTCATGACCCTATTCCTAATACTCCCGACACATTGATTACGGCACAGAAAATCTGCAACACACCCGCTGCTTTTGAGGGTTCCTATAAGCACCTCAGATTTGTTGAGTTTTTCTTATTTTAATTGTTAATGGGTCTGGGTGTCCTAGATATTTAAACAAATCCCATTTGGCACTAAGACCGAAACACGCTCGCCCGCTTTGTGAATTTTCCCCACAGCGATGGTTTAAAAGGGAGATCTTTTTCAATACGGCTATTTTTGGATTGGACCCGCTGATACCCAGGGGGCTGGGCAGGAAACCTTTTTGGCTGAGACCACAAGGAAGAAGGACACTGAATATTTACCCTGCAGTATAAGGTGCGGCGGACGAAGCTCCTAAATTAAGGGGCCCCACACCAGGGGCAACAAAATTCCCACTCTCCACAATCACGCACAGCCTGTACAGTCACAGAATCAGCAGGGGTGACCGCCGACCTGCGCAGAGGGGACAAAGGAGACGGGTGTAAGGGGGTGGGTGAGACAGGGCAACCCAACCAAACAGTGAAATAGCTAAGGAAACTGGGCCCATATAGACTGAACTGTGAGACTGCTGCCTGGGAGGGGAGACGGCGAGACAGGACCCCCAATAGAGAGTGAGAGACAGGGACCATAACTGGCCCATAAATGAAGTGAGACTGTGCCTGGAGGGGAAAGCGAGCAGGGCCCCCCAAAAGAGGTGAGAACAGCTAACCAAACTGGCCCATATAGACGACTTTAGACTGTGCCTTTGGGGGGAACGCGAGACAGGACCCCCAACAAAGAGACAGCCAAGAGCGAGGACTGGGCCAACAAAGAGACAGCCAAGAGCAAAGACTGGACCAACAAAGAGACAGCCAAGAGCGAGGACTGGGCCAACAAAGAGACAGCCAAGAGAGAGGATGGGCCCCAAAAACTGAACTGGAGACTGCTGCTGGATTGGAGACGGCGAGCGGACCCCCCAAAAGAGTGAGAACAGCTGGGCCATAGACTGGGCCCCTAAACTGAACTGGAGACTCGCCTGGGGGGGGAACGGGGGACAGGACCCCCAATAGAGAGTGAGAGACAGCTGAACCATAACTGGCCCAAAACTAACTTGAGACTCTGCCGGGGGGGAGACGGGGGAGACGACCCCCAATAAAGGGGAAAACAGCAGACCATAGACTGGGCCCATATAGACTGAACTGTGGACGCGCTGGGGGAGACGGCGAACAGGGCCCCCAAAAAAGAGCACCAAAACAGGACTGGACCCAAAAAAGAGACACCAAAGCGAGGACGACCAACAAAGAACAACCAAGGGGGACGGGCCAACAAAGAGACAGCCAAAAAGCGAGGATGGGGCCCCTTTGACGAATGTGAACGCTGCGGGATGGAGACGGCGAGACAGGATCCCCAACAAAGAGACAGCCAAGAGCAAAGACTGGACCAACAAAGAGACAGCCAAGAGCGAGGTCTGGGCCAACAAAGAGACAGCCAAAACGAGGACGGGCCAACAAGAGACCCAAGAGCAAAAACGGCCAACAAAGAGACAGCCAAGAGCGAGGACTGGCCCAACAAAGAGACAGCCAAGAGCGAAGACTGGACCAACAAAGAGACAGCCAAGAGCGAGGCTGGGCCCAACAAAGAGAAGCCAAAGCAGACTGGGGCCCAAAAAAGAACACCAAGGGAACTGGGCCAACAAAGAGCACCAAGAGCAGGGGACCAACAAAAAAGCCCCAAAGCGAGGACTGGACCAACAAAGAGACAGCCAAGAGCGAGGACTGGTCCAACAAAGAGACAGCCAAGAGCGAGGACTGGACCAAAAAAGAGACACCAAGACGGACGGACCAACAAAGAACAGCCAAAGCGAGGGCTGGACCAACAAAGAACAGCCAAAGCGAGGACTGGGCCAACAAAAAGACCCAAAGCAAAGACGGGCCCAAAAAAGAGACCCCAAGAGCGAGGCTGGGGAACAAAGAGACGCCAAAAGCGAGGACTGGGGCCCAAAAAAGAAAGCCAAAACGAGGGCTGGGACCAACAAAGAGACAGCCAAGAGCGAGGACTGGACCAACAAAGAGACAGCCAAGAGCGAGGACTGGACCAACAAAGAGACAGCCAAGAGCGAGGACTGGGCCAACAAAGAGACCCCAAGAGCAGGGCGGCCAACAAAGAGACAGCCAAGAGCAAAGACTGGGCCAACAAAGAACGGGCCAAAGCAGGGTCGGGCCAACAAAGAACGGCAAGACGAGGATGGGGCCCCAAAGAGACAGCCAAGAGCAAAGACTGGACCAAAAAAGAGACAGCCAAGAGCGAGGACTGGACCAACAAAGAGACACCAAGACGAGACTGGCCCAAAGAGACACCAAGAGCGAGGGTGGGCCCAACAAAAGACAGCCAAAAGCAAAGACACCAAAAAAAAACACCAAAAGCGAGGACTGGACCAACAAAGAACACCAAAGTGAGGAAGGGGGCCAAAAAACCCGCACGTGAACTGCTGCTGGGGGTGGAAAAACAGTGAGATGGACCCCCGCATTTACAGCAAGGACAGCTGAGACCATAGACTGGGCCAGGGGGGCGATAATTAAAATTCCACCTGCTCCTCTCCGACTGGTGACGGGGGCCCCCCTTTTGCGGTGCGGCTCCCAGGGCCGGGGGCCATCATCGCCGGGGTCCTCCCGGGGCGCTCGGTTTTTAAGGGGCCCCGCACCCCACTGTACGAGGGCCGTAAAACCCCCTTATGATCCTCCCAAACAAAACCCGTGAAACCTTTAAGATCCATTTAAATGTGTTCCAGTTCCTCACATTTCAGGATCTCTGCTAGCTGTCAGTAAATCCTCGCTTCTTTAAACCTGCTTCAGTAAAACCTTTCTGTCAGTAAATCCGGCTGTCTTTAAAACGGGGTCAGTAAATCCTGGGTGCTGTAAACTGGGTGTCAGAAATCCTTTCGTCAGTAAACCTGCATCATAAATCCTGGCTGTCAGTAAATGCTGGGTGTTTAAAATCCTTGCTGCTAAATCCCTTCTGTCATAAATCCTGCATCAGTAAAACGGCTGCAGTAAAACCCGCTGTCATAAAAAACCCCCTTTTTTACATACAAAGCCTGCACAGAGCTTAGAGCTGAGCCTGAGTTACGGCTGCATCACCAACCCCCCCCAATACATTACCTGCACTATACTTGTAAAGAACCCCACGAAAAATAAAGAAAGCAACCTCCACTCCAGCCCCCGCACTCGTCTTTTCTCACCACTGACGGGGGAGCAAGATTTTTAAAAAAGGGAAAAAAGAGAACAAAGAACTTTTGGGGAAGGGGGAAAAATTTCCCCCGAGCCCCTGAGCTGTAGCCCATGGCCTGTGACACTGCGCCGGATCCTCAGCGGGGGGGTTTAACAGCAATGGTGGGTCCCGTAATCTTTGGGGGGTTACGTACCGCTAGGGGGAAAAGGAGGAGGGGGCTGTGTCACTTGTCTTCCTGCTTCCTGGGGGTAGGTGTGCCTGTTCCCTGACCGCCCAGGTGAGCGAACCTGTGTGACAACAAGAGGAGGAGGAAGGAGGAGGACACCGAGCACCGAGGGGGCGAGAAACCGGAGCCGAGGGGGCGAGAAACCGGGCCGGGGGGGGGGCGAAAACCCTCCCAGAGGGCGAGAAACCCGACCGAGGGGGGCAAAACCCGGGAGCCGGGGGGCGAGAACCGGAGCCAAAGGGGCCGCACAACCCCATTGGGGGAATAGATGGGAACCTGCCCTTGTGTCAAAGTTTAGGGCTGAGAATACAATGTTTCCATTTCGTTAGAGAAAGTTGAAACATTCTAGAACTTCCAATTTTTTGTTTTTCAATTTCTCCCCTTTTTTTCAAGACCTCTGGTTGCTGTCAGTGAATGAGAACACTTGGTGGATGTACATGGGGGGCTACGTACTGTGCATCAGCGGCACAATCCCCTCTGCCAGTTTGTTACAATGTATCAGTCAGCAGGGTTGTGGGTTTTAAAGGGGTTGTCTCACTACATTGATTCATCTCACCTCAGTTTCTGTTTTTTTTGGTTTCATTTTAAATTTCAGGGCGGTTTACGGGCTTCCACTAGCTGCATAGAAGCCAGGTCGTACTGCACCTTCAGAAACCCAAACAGGTCTGTACTATAGCAACCTCTGGCCCAACATGAAGATTAACAGGTCTTTAGCATACGACCAGCGCGGCACCTACGGAGAGCCAAACGGGTCGTACTATAGCAAAAAAGGCGGCACCAAATCAGGGAGATTGAACAGTCGTAGCATAGGACCATGCTGGCAGCCTACAGGGAGAGCAAACGGTCTTTAGCTATAAAACCGAGAGCTAATGCAGCCCTAAAAAGGGGGGAACTGGGAAAAAGTAGGACACTTTTTAAGGGACACATATTGCAAAGTGACTTTTTTTTTCAAATCTTTAAATAAAAAAGAACAATCCCTGTATAAAAACCCCCTTAAAGAGCCGCCTGCACGGCCCAAAGGGCGGCGGGATGAAGGGCCGCATAAATGCATGGCACTCAATAATATACGCAGCACACTGGGCTGAATGAAATAAACTCAACCGCACGTGCACACTGAAAGAGTTACAGTCTTAAAGGGTTTTTTCCGCTACAAAAATTTGCTTTTTTTTTAAAAATTGAAAAACAAGTTTATCTTTCAATATATGTCCATTAACATACTTACCTATTTTGAGAACCCCCTTTTAAAATCTCATCACTCCCCAGGGCGCCTACTACAGACCCGTTTAACTCCCTATAGGCTGGCAGACGGTTTTTCTATACTACAGACCTGGATCTCACCTATAGGGTCCAGCACTGGGTTTCTATGCTACAACCTGTTCAATCTCTCCTATAGGCTGCCAGTGCGGGTTTCATACACAGACCGTTTTATCTCTCCCTTTTAGGCGCCAGTACTGTTGCATACTACAGACCTGGCTTCTACGCAGCCAAAGGGGTCAGTAAACACCCCCTAATTCAAAATGAAACCAAAAAACAACGAGGGAAAACAAATCAATGTAGTGAGACAACCCCTTTAAGATGTCGGCGCATGCTGGGACTTGTAGTTCACACAGTTGCAGGGCCACATGTTGCCTCCCACTGCTCTATAGTTTAGTATTTAACTCAATGAACTGTTCTGGATTGAGACTGTAATTATTCACAAGCAGCGGTTTCATCCTCTGTGTTACAGGTTCTGGCCCATATGGACCTGCCGCCTCAGATGTTGAGCTTACAGAGCGTTGTCTAGATTACATACATTGTAGTTTTCTGGATCAATACTATACGGGGTCTGCACTGCTGCACCACTTGGCTATTTTTATGACTTCCGTCATGTGGGGCGACTTCCATGACCACCGCCCCATGCCAGCCTCTTCTCATGTGTTGTTGGAAGGAATAGGGGGGACTCTGGACCTCTGTACTATAATCAGTGGTAGGGTGGTGAACCTATACTGGACCTGCCTCTCCACAATGCTGACTGTGGATCGTAAGTGGTGATTATAAGTGTTATCCAGGGCTAAAAAAAAAAGCAAAAAAAAAAAAGGCTACTTTTGTCTGCAAACAGCGCCACCCTTGCCTGCAGGTGATGTGTGGTACTGCAGCTCATTCCCATTCATTGTAATAGATCTGATGTGAAAAGCAGCCACAACCCCTGTACAATTCTCAGATGGAAGCCACGATTTACTAATTCTGGACAACGTGTTTAGCTCTGCACTTCTTAAACCTTAAAATCCAGGCAGCTGCAGTACTGGGCCGTGCTCAGCAGGGGCCGCTGTGTCCTTCAGAATAATCCAACATTCCCAGATCTGCTGCTTTTCCATGAGAGCATTAACCCTAAGATGCAGGGAGGGGGCCCTAACATCATCTCTGTGCTGTGGCCCTTGTCCATTATCAGGTTATGACGCGCTGATCAATCACATAATCACGTGTCGGCTGCTGTGACGTCCGTGTCACCCATCGGGGTCACCAGTAAATGGCCTGGGGGGGCTGGAGGGATATCAGACCATTACTGCTATGTATTGGTACATGGTGCTGCTTTGTGGCCCCTAGAAGCTGGGGGCCCATTGCAGAGCGGTGAGGTCTCTACAGGTGCAATGTAAGCTCCAGGATTCACACGTCTGCTGGCGTCAGTAAGCTGCTGAAAGGGGACGCATTTTCATCTTTGCGATGGAAACCACTCCAATGACCAAAACTTTTTCATATATTCATCTACATTAACATATGAGGGCTTGTTTTTTTTTCTTGGCAGCACAAGATCTACTTTTTTATGACCGTATAATAGAAAATAGAAAACCGTAAAAAAAAAAGAAAAAAAAAATCTAGGGTGAAAACACCCATACTTGGGTCATGTTTGCAGTATTTTGTTTCTACTGCGTTCAATCTTTGGTAGAAATTATGTGTTCTATGGATTCTTCAGGTCGGAGCGATTCCGGTGACACCAGATATGTCAGGTTTTTGTTACGTTTTAGTACTTTTAAAAACTTTCTTCACTTTTAAAACTTTTGCCGCCGCGCCATTTTCTGCATCCAATAACTTATTTGTTCTTCCCCCCTCTATGGACCTGAGCGAGGGCTCGCTTTTTGCAGGCCGAAGTGTTCTTTTTTTATTGGTGCCCTTTTGGGATTGGGTCGACTTTTTGATCCCTTTTTAATAAAATTTTTGGGGACATGAAATGGCAAAAAAAACCTCCACAATTTTAGTGCTGGAATTTATTAAAAAAATTTCTTCCACAGTGTTTGCTGTATGGGAGAACTCATTTAAAATTTTAAAAGATTGGACTCTTACGGACCCGTACATTTTTTTAAATTTTATTTGTAAAATAACAATTTTTTCAAATGAACAATTTTTTTTAATTTTTTTTAGACACCACAGTCTAAGGAGTTAAACAGCCGGGATCAGAGCCGTCTCTTATCCCTGCTGATAGTGACGGGTGTCAGTTGTAATTAACAGCTACTGTATGGAGGGAGCTCAGCGAGTGATCCCACTCTGTACTCTCTTAGTAACAATAGGAAGTCGCCATCGCTCCATTGTCACTAAGGGCTTAAGGGCTCCCAGGAGAGTGATCCGTGTCTCCCCTGCAGTGACCAAAAACCACCTGAAAACCAGATACTAAAAACCTTCATAAAACTGAGTTTTTTCCTCCACTCCCTTCAAAAGCTCCTGAAAAAACCAGCAGGTTTTTTGGCACATTTTTTGCTTGTCTTCAAGTTTGATTTTTAATGTCTGTATAAATTAAGCCATTGATGTGACTCCGCCTCCGAAAGGGGATGGAAAGCAAATTACTGCATCTATATGGAATCTTGTAGTCGTTTATGGATTTTAGTGCTAATAAAGTTATCTCGCTTTTGTTGTCAAAAATACGTTTTTTAAAACGGATTTTGGCCCTAAAGTCCATTTTTTTAGTCTTTTGCCGCTAATAAAGTTATCTCGCTTTTGCCACTAAAAATCCTTTTATTTTATGGATTTTAGCTCTAAAATAAATTTTTTTACAGATTTGGCGCTAATAAAGTTTCTTGCTTTTGTTGCCAAAAATAACTTTTTTTTATGGATTTTGTTGCAAAAATCATATTTTTTTACATATTTTGGCGCTAATAAAGTTTTCTCGCTTTTATCGGTAAAATACTTTTTTTTTTTAACTAATTTTATTGCTAATAGTGGTATTTCGCTTTTGCCATTAAAACTACGTTTTATTACAGATTTTGACGCTAAAATCTGTAAAAAAATGGATTTTAAGCGGCAAAAGCGAGATAAATTTCTTAGTGCCAAAATCTGTAAAAAAAAATCCATCCAGTATTTTACCACCAAAATACATAAAAAAACCTGATTTATAGTGACAAAAGCGAGAGAACTTTATTATGAATGGTACAAACGAGGACACATCGGACACTTGTCTGCAGAATTGATAAGGTAACATATATATAGTGGTAACATTCACTATCTCCTGGGGGATTTTTATTGAAATAACGTGCCAAAAACGTCCGGCGCTTTCCATAGACTCCAATAGTACTGTAAAAAATTCTTCTGGCTGGGAGCCTGGCTTGGGGGTTTTTTCTTAAGGATTTTTGGCGCTAGTAAAGTTATTTCACTTTTATCGGTAAAAATATGTTTTTTCAAGAATTTCGCGTTAATAACAGTATTTTTCTTTTGCCACTAAAAATACATTTTATTACAGATTTTGGTGCTAAAATCCGGGAAAAAACCTGATTTTTAACATCCACTATAGGGGGGACTTTCATTTCCTGGGGGGGTTTTCATTGAAAAAAAAGCGGCAAAAACACATCCAGCGCTTTTCCATAGACATCCAATAGTAAATTATCTGCCTGGACTCAACATATTATTGCAGTTTTTTTTTTTTACAGATTTTGGCGCTAATAAAGTTATCTCACTTTTGTTGGCAAAAGTAAGTTTTTTTGTACGAATTTTGTTGCAAAAATAATTTTTCTTACAGATTTTGGCGCTAACAAAGTTTTCTCACTTTTATCCGTAAAAATTAAGTTTTTTCACTCAAATTTAATGCTAATAACAGTATTTTGCTTTTGCCACTAAAAATTAATTTCATTACATTTTTAGCGGCAAAAGCGAGATAAATTTCGCAGTGCTAAAATCCGTAAAAAAAAGTATTTTAGTGCCAAAATCCATAATAGAACGTATTTTACCACCAAAATACGTAAAAAAAACAGATTTTTAGTGACAAAAGCGAGAGAACTTTATTACAAACAAGGACACATCAGACACTTTTATGCAGAATGAATAAGGTATAACCTGTGGTAACACCAACTATAGGGGGGACTTTCATCTCCTGGGGGGGGGTTTCATTGAAAAAACTTGCCAAAAACGTCCGGTGTTTTCCATAGACTCCAATAGTAAATTCTCTCCCCGGCTCTGGCATTTTATGCGTTTTTTTTCAGATTTTGGCGCTAATAAAGTTATCTCACTTTTGTTGGAAAAAATATGTTCTTTTTACGAATTTTGTTGCAAAAATCAATTTTCTTACCGTTTTTTATCGTTAAAAATAAGCTTTTTCACGAATTTCGCGCTCATAACAGTATTTTGCTTTTGCCACAAAAAATATGTTTTATTGTAGATTTTGACGCTAAAATCCAGAAAAATCCTGATTTTAGAGGCAAAAGTGAGATAAATTTCGTAACACTAAAATCCATTAAAAAAAAATGTATTTTGGCACTAAAATCCATAATAGAACCACCAAAATACATTAAAAAAAACGGATTTTTTGTGACAAAAGCGAGAGAACTTTATTACGAACGAGGACACATCAGACACTTTTATGCAGAATTAAATTAGCGGCAAAAGCCAGATAAATTTCGTAGCGCTAAAATCCGTAAAAAAAATGTTTTCCTCCGCAAAAGCACAATATCTTTATTACGAATGATGACACATCAGACACTTGTCTGAAGAATTGATGTGGTTTAACCTGTGGTAACACCCACTATAGGGGGCACTGTAATCTCCTGGGGGGGGTTTCATTGAAAAAAAGCGCCAAAAACTGTCCGTCGCTTTCCATAGACTCCTGTAGTAAATTCTCCGCCCCGGCTCTGGTGTTTTCTGCAACATGTTTCAAAAGACGACCATGAAATAAAATGAGCAGAATAAAAGCTAAAAAAACCTGACATTTTTCTGTGCAGTGGAGACAGAGCCTAACACTGGCGATCTAGCTGTTGGGGAACTACAACTCCCAGTAAGCTCTTACAGTCCATGCAGGGAGTGGTAGTTGCAAAACCTTGGTAATGGGTCCTTGCTGACAGTTAATGAGGAGCAGATGGGGGAACACGAGGGACCTGATGGGAGTCGTAGTGCGGCTTCTCCCCGTGCCTGGGGGTCATGTGACCGCGCTGGCTCCGATAGCGGGGACGTGTGTTACTCATGCAGCTGTTATTAGCCCTAATTACATCTTAGCTCCTTTCTAGATTTAATTAAAGCAAATTATTGTAATTCCTAAAAGACTCTTCATCAAGCCGAGACCGCATCCGGCATCACAGCGACACAAATCTATTGTCACAGAGACTCTGCTGGATAATCCGCCCCAAGGTACAGGGAGCGCGAAATGCGTGTGGACACAGGAAGAATTAACCTCTCACAGTCAATGGATATGTTACTAACGCATTTCAGGCCTCCAGATATGGGCTAAATAGGATCCACTGGGGATTAAAGCGTGACCTGAGAAGAGTGACGACTTTTTGAGAAGAATGATATGCCAAACACTTTAACGCGTTTTAATCTTTTTCAACCCGAAATAAAATATTCATGTTGGATCCAAACGCCTCACCCTTACCTGACAATTTTGATGACTTCTTGAGGCGACATAGGTGCCAACCCCTATTAACATGCTTTGATGTTTCTCAGACTAAAAAATGGCATTAGATCAAAACGCGTCACCATGATTCATATTCATGTAGGATTGAAATGTGTCAACAATACTTGGGAGTTCAGGAGAACTAAATGCCCCATACACAGTAGGGTTAGCAGAGGTGCAGTGACATCCGTCTGCTCCAGGGCCCCATACACAGTTAGTGAATAGTGTTAGCAGAGGTGCAGTAGTGACATACGGTCTGCTCCCAGGCCACATACAAGTAGGGTTAGCAAGTGGTGCAGTTACATCCATCTGTCCGGGCCCCATACACAGTAGGGTTAGCAGAGGAGCAGTTACATCCATCTGCTCCAGGCCTTCACAGTAGGGTTTGCATGAGGTGCAGTGACATCCGTCTGACTCGGGCCCCATACACAGTAGGGTTCGACAGAGGTGCAGTGGCATCCATCTGCTCCGTGGCCCAATAAACAGTAGGGTTAAGCAGAGGTGCAGTGTAATCCGTCTGCTCCGGGGGGCCCCATACTCAGTTAGGGTTAGGAGAGGTGCTGGGACATCGTCTGTCGGGGCCCCATACACAGTTGGGTTATTGCGAGGTGCAGTGACATCATCTGCTCGGGGCTTACATACACAGTGGGTTAGCAAGAGTGTGCAGTGGACTCCGTCTGCTCTGGGGCCCCATAACAGTAGGGTTAGCAGAGGTGCAGTGCGACATCTGTCTGCTCCGGGGCCCATATACATGTAGGTTAGCATGGTGCAAGTGACAGCCGTCTGCTCCGGGCCCATAAACAGTAGAGTTAGCAGAGGTGCAGGGTTACATCATCTGCTCCAGGGCCCCATACACAGTAGGTGTTAGCAGAGCGATTGACAGTTACATTCCATCTGCTCCGGGCCCCAATTACACAGTAGTGGTTAGCAGAGGTGCAGTGACATCGGTTCTGCTACGGGGGCCATTACACAGTAGGGTTAGCAGCGGATGCAGTGAATCCGTCTGCTCTCAGGGCCCCCAATACCACAGTAGGGTTAGCAGAGGTGCAGTGACATCCGTCTGCTTCCGGGGTCCCAATAAACAATAAGGGTTAGCAGAGGTGCGAGTGACATCTGTCTGCTCCGGGGCCCATACACAGTAGGGTTAAGCAGAGGTGCAGTGACATCGTCTGCTCCAGGCCCCATACTAGTTGGGTTAGCAGAGGTTGCAGTGGGAAATCCGTCTGCCTCCGGGGCCCCATACACAGTAGGTGTTAGCTGAGGTGCAGTGATCTCCGTCTTGCTCCGGGCCGCCATTCACAGTAGGGTTAGCAGAGGTGCAGTGACATCCGTCTGCTCCAGGGCTCTATACACAGTAGGGTTAGCACGGGGAGGTTTGCAGTAGGTGACATCCGTACTGCTCAGATGGGGCCCCATACCAACAGTAGGGTTAGCAGAGGTTGCAGTGACATCCATCTGCTCCTGGGCCCCATACCACAGTTAGGGTTTGCAGAGGTGCAGTGGACATCCGTTCTGCTCCAGGGCCCAATACACGTAGGGTTAGCAGAGGTGCAGTGGATTCCCTTGCTCTGAGGCCCATACACAGTAGGGTGAGCAGAGGTGCAGTGACATTCCCTCTGCTCCGGGATCCTCATACACGGTAGGGTTAGCAGCTGTTGCAGTGAATCCTCTGCTCCGGGGCTCCATACAATGTAGGGTTGCAGAGGTGCAGTGACATCGTCTGCTCCGGGGCCCCATACACGAGTAGGGTTAGCAGAGGTGCAGTGATATCCGTTGCTCCGGCCCCATACACAGTAGGGTTTGCAGAGGATTGCAGTGACATCTATCTGTTCCAGGGCCCTTACACAGTAGGGTTAGCAGAGGTGCACAGTAAACATCCGTCTGCGCCGGGGCCCAATACACAGTAGGGTTAGCAGAGGTGCAGTGACATCCCTCTGCCCCGGGGCTCCATACACAGTAGGGTTAGCAGAGGTGCAGTAACATCCGTCTGCGCCGGGGGCCCCATACACAGTTGGGTTAGCAGAGTGCAGTGACCATCATATGCTCCGGGCTCCATCACAATCCCGGTCACAGAGGCGCGTTTCTTTCCTCAGACGCATTGTGATCCTACCCTCTTGATGACGGGGACGTCTCTTTGTTCCGAACACTTCAATCACCGGGGTGTAATTTTTGCTCATCAACACAATCAATGAGACCATGGATTTCTGTAAGTGATTGAAGCCCTTCGCAGCGTCGAGGAGATTTTCTTCCATCAATATCCTTCAGTCAAAGTGACGCGTTTTTATCCTTTGTTTTAAGGAGATGGAAACACGACATTGTCTGGAGAGGAGTTTTAGTGTTTGTTTTTTAAAAGACTGAGGACCCGTCTCAGCGAGCGGAGCGCTTTCATCAAAATGTTCAGATCACTGTGACGCATTTCGGTCTGACAGAGATCTCACTGAATGCTTGGAGTGAAATGCGTCACAGTCGGGAGCATCTGTTCCCTTCCGGAGTCATCGTTTTACTTCAGTCACTGAAACACAGTTTGATCCAACATGAATCTGTTTCTGAAAGAAAATCGTAAAACGCGGTACAGTAACTGGAGGCAACGGCGACGCATTTCAATCCAACATGGATCCTTTTAGAACAGACAATGGGCCTGATTTATCAAAACTGTCTAACAGTAAGAATGTCTTAGTTGCCCATGGCAACCAATCAAAGCTCAGCTATTATTTTTGAAACAGCTGTGGAGAAATGAAAGCTAAGCCCTGATTGGTTGCTATGGGCAACTAAGACAGTCTTACTGTTGGCCTATGTTCACACGGCTTAAAATGGGCCGTATTTCGGTCCGTAATTACCGTTCCGAGTGCGCAATTACGGGACGAAACGGGGCGCCCATTCATTACGGTAATTTCACAGTTCACATAGTGAACTAGGGATTACGTACCTCTCTCCCCGCCCGGCGAATCGCGGGCGGGGAGAATAATTGACATGTCACTTCTAGGCGGCGTATCGGCCGCTAGCTGTGATAGTCTATGGGCCGGACGAGTGGCCGGCCCCTGGCTTACTCCCCGCTCCGCCCCGCCCGTTGCCACATGGGTAATTGCGGGGCGTAATTACGTCCCGCAATTAAGCCGTGTGAACATAGCCTTAGACAGTTTTGATAAATCAGGCCCAATGCACCTTACTTATCAAAACTGTCTAGCAGTCAGACTGTCCTTTTAACCCATAGAAACCATTCAGTGCTCATATAACCAATCAGAGCTCATAGCGACCAGTCAGACTCATAAAAAAACCAAACAGGTTGAACCAACAGAACCCAAGAAAATCAAGCCCAATAAAACCAACGGCCATAACCAACAGGTCTAAAAAAACCAACAAGCCTGCGAATCAACTCTAGAAATCTAGTCATGAAAACCATCAAACCCATAAAAAACCACAGAGTGGAAATAAGCTAAGCCCAATGGCTATGCAAACAAGGAGTTTTTAAACAAAATCAGGCCCATGCCCATCAACCCTAGCCCCTAACCCATAGAACCAATCAGGCCCAAAACCAATCAGAGTCAAAACAACCAATTATAAAACTTAAAAAACCCAATTAAAGTCATAAAAAACCAATCAGGCTCATAGAAACCATCGAACCCATAGAAACCCCATCAGACCCCATAGCAACCCAAATCAGACTACAACCAATCAAACTCATAGAAAACCTTTAAGCTCAAGAAACCCAAATCAAAAACCCATACAACCAATCAAGCCCATAAACCAAATCAGAGCTCATAGAAACCAATCAGAGCCATAGACCATCAGAGCTCATAGAAACCAATCAGAGCTCACAGCAACCAATCGACCCCAAGCAACCAATCAACCAAGAAAACCAATCGACCCCCATCCCGCCCAAATCTGTCATGGACCAATCATCATGGGAACCCAATCAGAGCTACAGAACCAATCAGAGCTCAACGACCAATCAGAGCCCGAGGACCAATAGAGCCCATAGCAACCAACCCATAGCAACCAATCGAGCCATATCCAATCGAGCTATAGGCCAATCGGGACATAGAAAACCCAAATCAGAGCTATAGTGACCAATCAAGTATAGGGACCAATCAAGCCATAGCAACCAATCTGACCCCCAAATAGGACCAATCAGAGCTCAAGAACCAACAAGCTCATAGAAACCCAATCTGCCCCATAGAAACAATAGGCTATAGAAACCCAATAAAAGCTCAACGACCAATCTGACCCCATACCGCCAAAATCGTGCTCATAGCGCCCAAATCACCCAATAGCAACCAATCAGAGTAAGCACCAATCAGACCCCAAAGGGGAAACCAATCAAGCCCATAGCAACCAATCAACCCATAGTGAACCATCAGATCCAACAACCAATCAGCCTAAGAAACCCAATCAGACCCTTTTAAAAAAACGACAATCAAGTCAGCTTTTTTTTTTGAAGGCCCCATTAATAAATATTATTTTTTTGGGCCTTGGTTCGGGGCTGATTGGTCACAATGGGCACTGATTGGTTGCTGTGGGTTCTTATTGGTTGCTGTGAGGTCGGATTGGTCACTATGGGCTCTGATTGGTTGCTATGGGCTCTGGTTGGTTGCTATGGGCAACAAAGACAGCTTCTCTGCTACTCAATTATCAAAAGCCCATATCAACCAATCAGACCTCAGCTTTAATTTCTCTGATGCCCAAAGCAACCAATCAGAGCTCAGCTTTTATTTTATCCAGGAGATGAAATCACACCTCCCAACCATCCCAGATCCCACAGGACTGTCCCGGATCTCAAGGGCTCTCTTGTGATCCCAGGGGGCTGGGGGCATGTCCCGGTGACCCAGGGCACATTTCCCAGTTACCGGGACTGCACCCTCAGCATGCTCCCCTGACGTTACAGGCTACAGAGGGCCTCCCCCCCCACGCAACTAGACTATACAGCCCGGTGGTGCTCACAGCCTCTTCTGTACTCAAGGAGCACCCTTTCCCCTCCTCCCCCCCCACCCATGGCAGATTCAGCTTTTTTTGGACACTGGATAGGCTATTCAGCATCCAGGAAAGCTGGGTGACGCTCACTACATCAGTCTACTATATAAAGCTGGTTGCTGTGTGAGAAGTGGAATCACCCAGCTTTTCTGGGCAGTGGATAGCCTCTCCAGGATTTTATATTTTAGTGTAGTGTCCATTTTGTACTACATTGGATTTGTTGGACTATGTCAGACCAGTGTTAGATCCTTTTCTTTAATTAAATGGTCAAATAGGGCTGGTGTTGGGGAGTGTTTATTTAAATTGTGTTTTTTCTAGTTCTGTGTCTTTTTCTCTTACAGTTTTTTTTTTCAATGATAGTAATGGAAGTGTCTGACAGAGGCCTCTCCATTATTATTGCTCGGGCTTGGTGTCAGCCAGTGGTGTTTCTTGTCACCCAAGGTTGACACTAACCTCCTGTCACTATTACCACAATACTCATTGTACCAGGGGTTCTGGGTAGAGCTGTGTAATCATCAGAAGCGAACCCTCTAATGTGTTAAAGGGGTTTTGCCACAATCTCCTTTCATACCTCCTGCATCCAGCTCTTCAGCTCTGTGTGCTCAGAAGGGGGCGTGTGTGATTTGTTTGAATGACATATCATGTGACCCAGCAGGATGACATCACCAGGCCTTTCCTCTCTTCAGTCAAAGAAAGGTTTGTTTATGTATGGAGCTGTGAGTAGCTACAATGTAGCTCAGATGTAACACTTTTGCCTCCAGGCACAAGGGTCCTAGGTTCAAATCCCTGCAGGAATCAAACCTGTGGATTTTTTTTCTCTTTATCAATGCACAGATCTCATTGAGGTTTCTTTTTATTTATTTGCACTGTTTGACTAATTCCTATGGAGGACCGAGGAAAGGAGTAGAATGACAGCACCTGGGGTTTGAACACTCAGTAGCGGCCGGAGAGGAGAGGGGATGTCTGAGCATGTGCGACCAGGAGTGAGGAGCTCTCAGCCCCGGTCGTATCCCCTGGAGAAGAGCTGTAAACAATGGATCACTAAAGGAGCAGCTAAGACAAAACGGTGCAGAATTTTTAATAATGATGAATGGTGAAAATGTTAATGATTTAATTTACAAACTTCCCACGTCAATTTTACTTCGTGGCAAAACCCCTTTAAGCCTCTTATAGGGAGGCTGCAGTTTGGTATTTTTAAGCTGGGAAGGGCCAAATATTCAAGGACCTTCCCATCTTGATAGTATCAGGCTGCAGCTGCTGGTTTTATCTTGACTGGTTATGAAAAAGGGGGGCCCATGTTGTTGTTTTTTATTAATTTTTTTTTTTTCTTTAAGCGAATGATAAATTCATCTGTAGTAGTCCAAAAGGGAAACCTGTACAAAAAGCAGAAACATTAAAAAAACATGACATTACTAAACTGTATGCCCTGCATGGGATGGAGTTCAGACCGCACAGTACGATCATGGAACTACAGACCACATCCACACCCCAATCATCAGGTCCTGTGAAATTCCACAGCTATCTATTGAATGTGCACAATCATATTTAGACTCTACCCTGGTGGGAAAGAGGGATCAGGAAGTTGGACATGGCCGACCCTTTTATTTTCATGGGGCATAAGTCGCCCCCCAGAGGTATCCTGCAGCAGGTGACTCTCTATTGAGCGGAGCCCCATGTATGGGGGATCAGGCTGTAGACTGTATGGCCACCATCAGCCTTACATGTGCATTAGGAGGGTCAGTCTGGGTCAGACGCATTTGATTTTCCCCATCTCATCCACAGAAGCAGCGACCCCCAACCCTCCATGTAATGCTCATCACCAGCCCCGCTCTCCGCTGAGCTGTGTCCGTCACAATTGGCTTTGTATGGATTTTTCCTCACTTCCTTTTTGTCTTTCTGTAGTCATTTCCCTTCTCATTTAACAATGTCTTTATTATATCCAATAATAATCTGCAGACGCGTCTATCTCCTGCTCCCCGGCGCTTCCCCATTGTTCACCCTCCTATAGTCTAATATCAGATCTAATGTGCAAGCGCTGACAGAACGGATTTTACAGACTAAAAATACTAATCATAAACCTATAAAATGTCCAAATGTATCACTGACAACTAATCATCTAGGATGGTGACGCTGTATCTGTATCACTGTGATGTATCTAGGATGGTGACGCTGTATCACTGTGATGTATCTAGGATGGTGACTGTATCTGTATCACTGTGATGTATCTAGGATGGTGACGCTGTATCTGTATCACTGTGATGTATCTAGGATGGTGACTGTATCTGTATCACTGTGATGTATCTAGGATGGTGACGCTGTATCTGTATCACTGTGATGTATCTAGGATGGTGACGCTGTATCACTGTGATGTATCTAGGATGGTGACTGTATCTGTATCACTGTGATGTATCTAGGAGGGTGACTCTGTTATCGTATCCTGCTGGTGATGTAATCTAGGATGTGACCTGTAATCATGTATGTATCTAGGATTGTGACGCTGTATCTGTATCACCTGGAGTATCTAGGATGGTGAACGCTGTACAGAGAGATGATCTAGGACGGTGACTGTAATCTGTATCACTGTGAAGTACTCTAGGGATGGTGACGCTGTATCTGTATCAACGAGTGGATGTATCTAGGATGGTGACTCTGTATCTGTATCACTGTGATGTATCTAGGATGGTGACCAGTATCACAGTGTGATGTAACAGATGGAGACGCTGTATCAACTGTGGATTGTATCAGGATGGTGACGCTGGATCTGTATCACTGTGGATGTATCAAGGATGGTGACGCTTGATTGTATCACTGTGATGTATCTAGATGTGAACGCTGTATCACTGTATTATCTAGGAATGGTGACCGTATCGACACTGTGATGTATCTAGATGGTGAAGCTGTATTGTACACTGTGATGTATCTAGATGGTGACTGTATCTGTAATCACTGTGATGTAATCAAGGAGGTGACTGTATCTGTATCACTGTGATGTATCTAGGATGGTGACTGTATCTGTATCACTGTGTATGTAGCTAGGATGGTACTCGTATCTGTATCACTGTGATTGTATCAGGATGTTGACTCTGTATCTGTATCACTGGTGATGTATCCTAGGATGGGACTGTATCTGTATCACTGTGATGTTCAAGGATGGTGACTCTGTAACACTGTTAAGTATCTAGGATGGTGACGCAGTAATCACCTGTGATGTATCCTAGGAAGGTGACTGTAATCTCTATCACTGTGATGTATCAAAGGATGGTGACCCGTATCCTGTATCACTGTGATTATCAAGGATGGTGACAGCTAGTTATCAAATCACTTTGATGTATCTAGGATGGTGACGCTGTATCTGTATCACTGTGATGTATCTAGGATGGTGACGCTGTATCTGTATCAACGTGTGATGGTATCTATGATGTGACCACTGTCTCACGTGATGTTCTAGGATGGTGACGCTTGTATCTGATCACTGGTGTATCTAAGGATGGTGACTGTATCTGTATCACTGTGATGTATCAGGTGGCGACGCTGTATCTGTATCACTGTGAAGTATCAGGATGGTGACCGTATCTTGTAATCACTGTGATGGAATCAAGGAATGGTGACTGTTATCTGTAATCACTGTGATGTATTCAAGGATGTGACTGAAATCAGTATCACAGTGATGTATATCCTAGGATGGGGACTAGTGATCTTCTGTAATCACTGTTGATTGTACTAGATGGTGACCGCGTACTGTATCACACTGAGATGTAACTATGAAGGTACTGTATCTGTATCACTGTGAAGTATCTAGGATTGGTGACGCTGTATCACTGTGATGTATCTGGGATGGTGACTGTATCTGTATCACTGTGATGCATCTAGGATGTGACTGTATCTGTATCACTGCGATGTATCTAGGATGGTGACTGTATTCTGATCATCACAGCGATGTAAATCTAGGATGGTGACGCTGTATCTGTATCACTGTGATGTATCTAGAGGTGACGCAGAATCCTGTATCACTGTGATGTTCTAGGATGTGACCCGCAGTTATCACTGTGATGTATCTACGATTGTGACCGCTGTATCTGTATCACTGTGATGTATTAGGATAGTGGACGCTGTATCTGTAATCACTGGTGATGTATCTAGGATGGTGACTCTGTATCACTGGTGATGTTTCTAGTCTGGAGACTGTATCTGATCACTGTGATGTATCTGGATGGTGAGACGCTGTATCACAATGTGTGATGTATCTAGTATGGTGACGCTGTATCTGTATCACTGTGATGTAACTAGGAATGGTGACGACTGTATCTGTACACTGTGAAATGTAATCTAGGATGTGACTGCAGTAATCACTGTGATGTATCTATGATGGTGACTCTGTATCACTGTGATGTTTAGCAACGATGGGAGACCAGTATCACTGTGATGAATCTAGGAAGTGACTGATCTGGTATCCTTGTGATGTATCAGGATGGTGACGCTGATCACTGTGATGTTATCTATAGAGATGGTGACGCAGATATCACAGTGATGTAACTAGGATGGTGTCTGTATCTCTATCAACTGTGAAGTCTCTAGGAGGTGAGCTGTATCTGTATCACTGTGATGTATCTAGGATGGGTGACTGTAAAACTGTATACTGTGATGTATCTAGGATGGTGACCGCTGTATCTAGTAATCACTGTGAAAGTATCTAGGATGGTGACTGTCTCTGTATCACTGTGATGTATCTAGGATGGTGACGCTGTATCACTGTGATGTATCTAAGGATGGGGTGACTGTAACTGTATCACTGTGAAGTATCTAGAATGGTGGACCAGTATCTGTATCACTGTGATGTATCTAGGATGGTGACGCTGTATCTGTATCACTGTGATGTATCTAGGATGGTGACGCTGTATCACTGTGATGTATCTAGGATGGTGACGCTGTATCACTGTGATGTATCTAGGATGGTGACGCTGTATCTGTATCACTGTGATGTATCTAGGATGGTGACGCTGTATCTGTATCATTGTGATGTATCTAGGATGGTGACTGTATCTGTATCACTGTGATGTATCTAGGATGGTGACTGTATCTGTATCACTGTGATGTATCTAGGATGGTGACTGTATCTGTATCACTGTGATGTATCTAGGATGGTGACTGTATCTGTATCACTGTGATGTATCTAGGATGGTGACGCTGTATCACTGTGATGTATCTAGGATGGTGACGCTGTATCACTGTGATGTATCTAGGATGGTGACGCTGTATCTGTATCACTGTGATGTATCTAGGATGGTGACGCTGTATCTGTATCACTGTGATGTATCTAGGATGGTGACGCTGTATCTGTATCACTGTGATGTATCTAGGAATGTGGACCGCTGAATCCACTGTGATGTATCTAGGATGGTGACGATATGTTATCACTGTGAATGTATCTAGGATGGTGACTGTATCTGTATCACTGTTATGTATCTAGGATGGTGTCTGTATCTGTATCACTGTGATGTATCTAGGATGGTGACGCTGTATCACTGTGATGTATCTAGGATGGTGGACGGCTGTATACTTGTATCACTAGTGAGTTATCTAGATGGTGACGCTGTAATCGTATCACTAGTGATTTATCTAGGATGGTGACTGTAACGTACTCTGTTGATGTATCTAGGATGGTACGCTGTATCACTGTGATGTATCTAGGATGGGACAGTATCCTGTATCACTGTGAATGTATCAAGGATGGTGACTGTATCATGAAAAATCACTGTGATGTATCTAGGATGGAAGCTGTATCTGTATCACTGTGATGTATCTAGGATGGTGACGCTGTATCTGTATCACTGTGATGTATCTAGGATGGTGACGCTGTATCTGTAACACTGTGATGTAACTAGGATGGTGAAAGGCTGTACTGTATCAATGTGAGTATCAAGGATGTGACAGTATCTGTATCACTGTGATGAATCAAGGATGTGACGCTGTATCACTGTATGTATCTAGGATGGTGACGCTGTTTCTGTTTCACCCCCAAACTGTGATGTCACTAGGGATGTGACACTGTATCACTGTGATGTATCATGGATGGAGACGCAGTATCTGAATCACTGTGATGTATCTAGGCAGTATCTGTTAACACTGAGATGTATCTAGAGGTGACGCTGTATAACTGTGAAGCTATCTAGGAAAGGTGACCGCTGTATCACTGTGATGTATCTAGATGGTGACACTGTATCTCTATCACTGTGCTGTATCGAGGCTGATCTGTAACACACGTGATGTATCTAGGATGGAGACCTGTATCACTTCCACTGTGATGTATCTAGGATGGTGACGCTGTACACACTGTGAATGTATCTAGATGGAGACGCTGAATCTGTATCACTGTGATGTCTCTAGATGGTGACGCTGTAATCACTGTGATGTATCTTAGGATGGTCGACTGTATCTGTAATCACATGGATGTATCTAGGATGGTGACGCTGTATCTGTATCTCTGTGATGTATCTAGGATGGTGACTGTATCTGTATCACTGTGATGTATCTAGGATAGGTGACGCTGTATCTGTGTCACGTGATGTATCTAGGGATGGTGACGCGTATCACTGAGGATGGTATCTATGATGGTTGAGCTGTATCCTGTATCACTGTGATGTATCTAGATGGTGACCTGTATCTGTATCACTGTGAATATCAAGATTGACAGTATCTTATCACTGTGATGTAATCTAGGATGGTGACGCGTATCACTGTGAGTATCTGGATGGTGACTGTATCTGATCACTTCACTGTGATCGTATCTAGGATGGTGACCTGTATAACTGTATGTATCTAGGATGGTGACCGCTGTATCACTGTAAGTATCTAGGATGGGTGACGCTGTATCTGTATACTGTGGATGTATCTAGGATGGTGACTGTATCAGTATCACTGTGATCTTCCTAGATTGTGACGCTGTATCAGTATCTCTGTTGATGTATCTAGAATGTGACGCTGTATCACTGTGATGTATCTGTATGGTGGACTGTACTGTATCACTGTGATGTAATCTAGGATGGTGACGCTGTATCACTGTGATGTATTCTAGAATGGTGACGCTGTATCACTGTGATGTATCTAGATGTGACGCTGTATCAGTATCACTGTGAAGTATCTAGGAAGGTGACTGAATCTAGTACACTGTGATGTATCTAGGATGGTGACGCTGTATCTGTATCACTGTGATGTATCTAGGATGGTGACGCTGTATCTGTATCACTGTGATGTATCTAGGATGGTGACGCTGTATCTGTATCACTGTGATGTATCTAGGATGGTGACGCTGTATCACTGTGATGTATCTAGGATGGTGACGCAGTATCGTCTCACTGTTATGTATCTAGATGGTGAAGCTGTAGTCACTGTGATGTATCTAGGATTGGTGACTGTATCTGTATCACAGTGATGCTATCTAGGATAAGTGACTGAATCTGAATCACTGGATGTATCTAGGATGGTGACGCTGTATCACTGTGATGGTAATCTCTAGGATGGAGACGCTGTAAATCACTGTGATGTATCTAGGATTGTGACTGTATCAGATCCACTGTGATGTATCTGATGATGTGACCGCTGTATCTGTATCACTGTGAAGTATCAGATGGCGACGCTGTATCAACTGTGATGTACTAGGATGTGACTGTATCTCTATCACTGTGAATGTATCAAGGAAGGTGACGCTGTATCTGTATCACTGTGATGTATCTAGGTTGTGACTGTATCTGTATCACTGTGATGTATCTAGGATGGTGACGCTGTATCACTGTGATGTATCTAGGATGGTGAACGCAGTAACACTGTGATGTACTAGGCGAGACGCTGTATCGTATCACTGTGATGTACTAGGAAGTGACAGCTGTATCACTGTCTGAAGTATCTAGGATGTGACGCAGTTTCTGTAACACTGTGATGTATCTAGGATGGTGACAGTATCTGTATCACTGCACTGTGATGTATCTAGGATGGTGACGCGTATCCTGTATCACTGTGATGTATCTAGGTTGGAGACAGCTGTATTGTTTCAACTTGTGATGTATCTAGGATGGTGACTGACTCTGTATCACTTGATGTAACTAGGATGGTACGCTGTATCACTGTGATGTAATCTAGGATGAGTGGACGCTGTACTCTGTATCACTGAGATGTATCAGGGATGGTGACGATGATCACTGGTGAAATGTATCTATGATGGAGAGACTGTATCTGTAACACTGTGTAATGTATCTAGGCTGGTGACGCAGTATCAGTATCACTGGAAACTTTGGGGGGTGATGCATCTAATGTGACGCGTAATCAACTGTGATGTATTCCAGGATGGTTACCCTGTAATTCAACTGGTGATGTATCTAGAGGGGTGACGCTGTATCCCAGTGATGTATCTAGGATTGGTGACTGTATCTGTATCACTGTGAAGTATCTAGATGGAGACTGTATCTGTATCAACTGTGAATGTATCTAGGAAGGTACGCGTATCACTGTGATGTAAACTAAGGAAGTGACGCTGTATCTGTATCACTGTGATGTATCTAGGATGTATGACGCTTATCGTATCACTGTGAGTATCTAGGATGGTGACTGCTGTAATCACTGTGATAGTATCTAGTATTGGTGAACGCTGTATCACTGTGACAATCTAGGATGGGTGACTGTATCTTCTGTATCACTGTGTTGTATCAAGGATTGGTGCTCTGTATCTGAATCACGTGATGCATCAGATGGTGCACGCGACTCACTGTGAAGTATCAAGGATGGTGACTGTAACTGTATCACTGTGAGGTAATCTTAGGATGGTGACTGTAACTGTATCACTGTATAGTAACTAGGATGGGTGACGCTGTATCTGTATCAATGTGAATTGTATTAGGAATGGTGACGCTGTATCACTGTGATGTATCTAGGTTGGTGACGCTGTATCTGTATCACTGTGTGATGTATCTAGGATATGACGCTGTAATCCCTGTTATGTATCCTAGGATGGTGACGCTGTATCTGTATCACTGTGATGTATCTAGGATGGTGACTGTATCTGTATCACTGTGATGTATCTCCGATGGTGAAGCTGGTCAATCAGTGACAGGAAGCAGAAGTCTTGAGAAATTGACACATAGAATATAATGTAAATTTATGTAACTATTGATCACTTAGCATGGGTCTGGCATCTTAAAGGAGCTTTCCCCCCATAGACATCTCTCACCCTTCCACCCAGGTGATGTGATACCAGGGGGAGTGTTATAATCCGTGCAGCAGGATTTCCAGCGATATGGTGACGCCGCTGACAGTCGCTGTCTTCCTCCATTGTTTCCCGTTACTCATTTAGATGCCGATGTTCTTGTTTGAGAAGAATTATCTGTGCGGAACTTCCAGGAAAAAATTATTCATGAAATCAAAGAGACAAGACAACAATTTGCCCCCCCCCTCCCCCCACCAGCGGAGCGGCATCTATGGGAGTGATAAGGCCTATTATTAGATGGATGGGGGAGGGGGTGTCATCGCGGAAGCCGCCCAGATACAGGGAAAATGAAAACAGCCGGGCGAGAGGGATCCAGTTTCTGATACCAGATCCATGTTGACCGGTCTGTGAGTCGTCCACTTCTGACAAAATTGCTAAAAACTCTACTGAACGGAGTTACTGCTCCTGCAGTGGAGGGTGTAACACAGCTTTCTCAGGATCCTGAATGGCAAATGTGATAAGCCCAGGTCCTGTTAGCAGGCAGAGATAGAGCTCTGGGGTCTGGGAAAGCTGGGGGACTCCAAGCTCACCTCCACTTGTGACCCCAAGAACCCACTCCACTGGTGGCCCCAAGTCCCCCCTCAGCTGGTGGCTCCAAGAACCAACTCCACTGGTGGCCCCAAGAACCAACTGCACTGGTGGCCCCAAGAACCAACTGCACTGGTGGACCCAATAATCAACTCCGCTGGTGGCTCTAAGAATCAACTCTGCTGGTGGCTCCAAGAATCAACCCCACGGGTGGCACCAAGAATCAGCTCCACTGGTGGCACCAAGAATCAGCTCCACTGGTGGCACCAAGAATCAGCTCCACTGGTGACCCCAAGAATCAACACCACTGGTGGCACCAAAAACCTAAGCTCCACTGGTGGCACCCACGAACCGCTCCACTGGTGGCCACCAGAAATCCGCTCCACTGGGGCACCAAGAATCAACACCACTGGTGGCCCCAAGAAACAACTCAACTGGTTGGGCCCCAAGAATCAACTCCACAGGTGGCCCCAAGAATCATCCCACTCCACTGGTGGCCCCCAGATCATCTTCCACTGGTGGCCCCCAAGATTCTACTCCCACTGGTGCCCCCAAGAGTCAACTCCACTGGTGGCTGCAAGGAATCAACTCCACTGGTGGCCCCCCCAAATCAACTCCACAGAAGCCCCAAGAATCAACCTCCACTGGTGGCCCGCATGAATCACTCCACTGGTGGGCCCCAAGAATCAACTCCACTGGGGCCCCAAAATCGAGCTCCACTGGTTGCCCACAAGAATCAAACTCCACTGGTGAGGCCCCAAGATCAACTCCACTGGTGCCCAAGAATCAACACCAACTGTGGCCCCAAAATCAACACCACTGGTGAGGGCCCAAGAATCAACTCCACTGGGTGCCCCTAGAAACAACACCACTGGTGGCCCCAAGAACAAACCCCTGGTGGGGCCCCAAGAATCAACTCCCACTGGTGGCCGCAAGATTCAAACTTCCACGGGTGGCCGCAAGAATCACCTCCACTTTGGCCAAAGAAACACCACCACGGTAGCCTCAAGAATCATCTCCACAGGTGGAGCCAAAGAAACAACTCCACTGGTGGAGCCCAAGAATCAACTCCACAGTAGAACCAAAATCAACTCCACTGGTGGAGCCCAAGAAATCAATTCCACTGTGAACCCAAGAAATCAGCTCCACTGTGGCTCCAAAGCATCAACTCCACTGGTGGCCACAAGAATCACTCCACGGTGGGCCAAAGAATCAACTCCACTGGAGGGGAGTGCCCCTCATGGATAACTCCACATGGAGGCCCCAAGAATCAACTCCACTGGTGGGCACCAAGAATAACTCCACTGGTGCCCAATGAATCAACTCCACTATGGCCCCAAAATCATCCTCCTCTGGTGGTCCCAAAGAATCAACTCCACTGTTTCCCCAAGAATCAACTCCACTGGTGGCCCCAAGAATCAAACTACACTGGTGCACTGGTGGGACCCCAAGAATCAGCTCCACTGGTGGCCCCCAGAAACAAACTGCAACTGCGTGGCCCCAAGAATCATCTCACTTTTGGCCCAAAAGAATCATCTCCATGGAGTCCGCCAAGAATCAACTCCCACTGGTGGCCACCCAGAAACAACTCCACTGGTGGTACCCAAGAATAAACTGCCCTGTGGGCCCCAAGAATAAACTGCCCAGGTGGCCCCAAGAAATCATCCTCCACTGGTGGGCCCCAGAATCATCTCCACTGGTGGGTCCCAAGAAACCACTCCACAGGTGGCCCCAAGAATCATCTCCACTGGTTGGGCTCCAAGAATCAATCACTGGTTGCCCCAAAATCCACTCCCACTGGTGGGACTCCAAAATCAACTCCCACTGGTGGGGGCCCAAGAAATTCAACATCCACTGGTGGGCCCCAAGAATCAACTCACGGTGGGGCTCAAAGAATCAAACTCCACTGGTAGGGGCCCAAGAATCAAATTTCTCCGGTGCCACAAGAATCAACTCCTCCACAGGTGGGCACCAAGAATCAACTCCACTTTTGCCCCAGGTATCATCCTCCACTGTATGGCCCCAGAATACACTCCAACTCCACTGGTTGGGCCCCAAGAATCAACTCCACTGGTGGGGCCAAGAAATCAACTCCACTGGTGGGGCCCAAGAATCAATTTCTCCTGGTGGCCACAAGAATCAACCTCCACTGGTGGGCACCAAGAATTCAACTCCAACAGTTGCCCAGGATTCATCTTCCACAGTTGGCCCCAAGAATAACTCCACTGTGGGCCCAAGAATCAGCTCCACTGGTGGGCCCCAAGAATCCCTCTACTGGTGAGCCCCAAGTATCACCTCCACTGGTGTGCCCCAAAGAATCACATCCCACTGGTGTCCCCAAGAATCCTCTCCAATGGTGGGCCCAAGTAACATCTCCACTGTGGCTCCAGAATAACATCCACTGGTGGTCCCGAAGTATCATCGTCCACTGGTGGGGGCCCCAAGAAGCACCACCACTGGTGAGACACAAGAATCAACTCTACTAGTTGGCCCCAAGAAATCATCTCACTTGTGGCCCCAGGAAATCAGCTCCACTGTGGCCCCAAGATTCAGCTCCACTGTGGCCCCAAGCATCAGCTCTCACAGGTGGGCCCCCAAGAATCAACTCCACTGTGGCCACAAGAATTCAACTCCACTGGTGGCCCCAAGAAATCACTCTACTGGTGCCCCCAAGAATCAACTCCAACTCGGTTGGCCCCAAGAATCAACACCACTGGTGGGCCCCAAGAATCAACTCCACTGTGCCCCAGGAATAATCTCCACTGGGCCCCAAGAATCAACTCCATTTGTGGCCCCCAGGAATCATCGCCACTGTGACCCCAAGAATCACCTCCACTGGTGCCCCCAAGAATCAACCCCCCTGGAGCCCCCAATAATCAGCTCCACTGGTCTCCACAATAATTACCTCCACTGGTGGCACCAAGATTCAACTCCACTGGTGGCCCCAATATTCAACTCCACTGGTGGCCCCAGGAATCATCTCCACTGGTGACCCCAAGAACAACTCCACTTAGGCCCCAATAATCACCCCACTGTGGTCCCCAATAATCAGCTCCACTGGTGGCCCCAAAATCAACTCCACTGGTGGGCCCCCAAGAATTAACACACTGGGTGGGGCCCCCAATCATCAACTCCCATGGTGGCCCCAAGAATCAACTCCACTGGTGGCCCCAAGAAATCAACACCACTGGTGGCTCCAAGAATCAACTCCATTGACGGGGGCCCCAAGAATCAACTCCACTTGGTGGCCCCAAGAATCACCTCCACTGGTGGCCCGCAAAATCACTTCCCACTGGTGGCCCCAAGAACCAACTCCCCTGGTGGGCCCCAAGTATCATCTCCACTGGTGGGCCCCAAGTATCATCTCCACTGGTGGCTTCAAGAATAACTCCACTGGTGTCCCGAAGTATCATCTCCACTGGTGGCCCCAAGAATCACTTCCACTGGTAGCCACAGGAATCAACTCTACTGTTGGCCCCAAGAATCATCTCCACTGGTGGCCCCAGGATCATCGTCCACTGTGGCCCAAGAATCAGTCAGCTACACTGGTGGTGCCCCAAGAATCAACCTTCCAAACATAGCCACAAGAACAACTCCACTGGTGGGCTTCCACGAATCATCTCCACTGGGTGGGCCCCAAGATTCAGCTTCCATGGTGGGCCCCAGAATCAACTCTACGTGATGCCCCAAGAATCATCTCCACTGGTGGCCCCAGGAATCATCTCCACTGGTGGCTCCAAGAATCAGCTACACTGGTGGGCCCCAAGAAATCAATTCCACTGGTGGGCCCAAGAATCAACTCCACTGGTGGGCCCCAAGAAACAACTCCACTGGTGTTCCCCAAGAATTAATTCCACTGGTTGGCCCCAGGAATTAATTCCACTGGTGGGCCCAAAGAATCAACTCCACTGGTGCCCCTTAAACATCTCCACTGTGACACCATTGAATCACCTCCACTGGTGGCCCCCAAGAATCACCCCCACTGTTGGCCCCAAGAAATCAACTCCACTGGTGGCCCCAATAAAATCTCCACTTGTGGCCCCAAGAATTAAATCTCCACTGGTGGACCCAATAATCATCTCCACTGGTGGGCCCCAAGAATTATCTCCACTGGTGGCCCCAAGATTCAACTCCACTGGTGGCCCCAAGAATCAATTCCACTGGTGGCCCCAATAAAAAGCTCCACTGGTGGCCCCAAGAATCATCTCACTGGTGGCTCCAAGAATCAAACAACCGGTTGCACATGAAACAACTCTACTGGTGGCCCCAAGAATCACATCCACTGGTGGCACCAAGTATCATCTCCACTATTGGTGGCCCCAAGTATCTTCTCCACTGGGGGCTCCAAGAATAACTCCACTGGGTGTCCCGAAGAATCATCTCCACTGGTGGGGCCCCAAGAATCCCTCCAATGGGTGAGCCAAACAAGAATCAACTCCACTGGTGGGCCCCAAGAACAACTCCACTGAGGGCCCCCAGAATCAACATCCACTGGTGGGCCCCAAGAATTCCAACTTCTACTGTTGGCCCCAAGAATCATCTCTCCACTGGGGGCGCCAGGAATCATCACACACTGGGGCCCCAGAATCAGCTTACCACTGGTGGCCCCCTGAATCAGCTCCACTGGTGGGCCCCAAGAATCAACTCCACTGGTGGCCCCAAGAATCAACTCCACTGGTGTCCCAAGAATCAACTCCACTGGTGGCCCCTGGAATCAACTCCACTGGTGGCCCCTGGAATCACCTCCACTGGTGGCCCCAGGGAATCACCTCCACTGTGGCCCCAAGAATCAACTCCACTTGGTGGCCCCAAATCAGCTCCACCTGTTGCCCAATTTATCTCCACTGGTGGCCCGACAGATTCATCTCCACTGGTTGGCCCGAGAATTCATCTCACAGGTGACCCCAAGAAACAATCCACGGTGCCCCAATACTAAGCCCACTGGTGGACCTCAAGAATCAACTTCCCACTGGGTGGGCCCCCCAAGAATCACTCCATTGTGGCCCCAAGAATCAACTCCACTGGTGGCCCCAAGAATCAACCTCCACTGTGGTGGCCCAATGAAAACCCAGTTCAACACTGCATCTAAAGAGTTGTCACTTCTATTCACTTCTGTTTGGCAGATCTGGCTTGTTACATAGTAATAGAGCTCAGCTCCTGATAGCTGGAGGATCTCTTATAACTGCATGGCACACTATGGATGTAGTATTACATGGACACTGCATGGCACAGTATGGATTTAGTACTACATGGATACTGCAAGGCACAGTATGGATTTAGTACTACATGGGGACTACATGGCACACTATGGGAGTAGCTCTACTTGAACACTGCATGGCACACTATGGGAGTAGTATTACCTGGACACTGCATGGCACACTATGGATGTAGTATTACATGGGCACTGTATGGCACACTATGGATGTAGTATTACTTGGGCACTGCATGGCACACTATGGACATAGTATTACCTGGGCACTGTATGGCACACTATGGATGTAGTATTACATGGGCACTGCATGGCACATTATGGCAGTGGTATCACATGGGCACTGCATGGCACACTATGGATGTAGTATTACATGGGCAGTGCATGGCACATTATGGCAGTGGTATCACATGGGCACTGCATGGCACACTATGGATTTAGTATTATATGAACAATGCATGGCAGAGTATGGGAGTAGTATTAGATGGGCACTGTATGGCACACTATGGATGTAGTATTACTTGGGCACTGTATGACACACTATGGATGTAGTATTAGTTGGACACTGCATGGCACACTATGGTTGTAGTATTACATGGGCAGTGCATTGCACACTATGGATGTAGTATTACATGGGCAGTGCATGGCACATTATGGCAGTGGTATCACATGGGCACTGCATGGCACACTATGTTGGTAGCATTACATGGACACTGCATGGCACACTATGGATTTAGTATTATATGAATAATGCATGGCAGAGTATGTGAGCAGTATTACCTAGACACTGCATGGCATACTATGGATGTAGTATTACTTGGGCACTGCATGGCACACTATGGACATAGTATTACCTGGACACGCAATTTGGGAAAACTAAAAACAGTGGTATAACATGGGCACTGCATGGAAACAAAGGATTTGTATTAAAATTTAACAATGCAAGGCAGAATAAGTTAGATTTTTTACCTGGACACGGGGTTTTGGCCAATCCCCTATGGGTGTAGTAATTTCCCTTTTGGGAAAAATTTTTATGGGGCAACACTAAAGGATGTAATTTTCCCCTTGGGAAACATGCCAAGGGCACACTAAAAAATGTAGTAATTTTCTTTGGGGACGCAAGGCACAAATATGGGCTAGTTTTTACCTGGTCACTGAAAGGCACCCCTATGGATTAGATTACTTGGGGACTGCATGGGCCCCTATGGGGAAACATAGGGTTTTTTCCTGGGCACTGATGCACATTTTGGATGTTTAAGGGGATGTACCCTTTTGCAATGCATGGCACATTATGGCCAAAAATTGGGGAAACACAATGGTTTTTTGGGATGGCCCCATTTAAAAGGCAGTGGTAACCCTGGGCACTGCATAGCACACTATGGATGTAGTATTACATGGGCAGTGCATGGCACATTATGGCAGTGGTATCACATGGGCACTGCATGGCACACTATGTTGGTAGCATTACATGGACACTGCATGGCCCCACTATTGGGTTTTGTAAATTTTTTAAAAACAACCCTGGCAGAAATTTGGGGGTATTTTTAGAAAGGGCACTGTAATTGGGACACTATGGAAAAAAGCGGGGAAAAAATTTCTTGGGGGACTGCTTTTCCCCACTTTGTTTAAAGCAGTAGCATTTAAATTTAGTTTTTTTGGGGAGATTTCCCATTTGGGGGAACCCGGGGAAAACTGGGTTTGGGAAATTTCCTTTATAAAGGGGCCCTGCGGCTCTATTATTTAAAACCCCCCCCCGTTTCCCCCGAAACATATCGGGCAATGAGGAGGAAATTTGGGGGTTCTGTCTCTTTAAACTATTATAGCTACAGCAAAAAAAATTTGTATCAAATCAAAATGCAACAAATTTTGGGTACAATTTTACCCCCTCCCCCCCCCGGAACATGTTTTTTGGGTTTCTGCTTTTAAGACATTTCCCATTAGTTTTCATTCCCCAACCCCAAAACACTGCGAAATACTTTTTGGGTGTGTTTTTAACCCCCCAAACATGGGCATGACTATAAACCCCCATCATCCCGACACCCGCTGCCCTATTTAAAACCCCCAATGAAATCAGAGGTTTTCAGGACCTCCAGGGAAATAGCAGATTGTGTGTGAAACGCGGAAGATCCCCGCTGGAGGATGGTTTTTATGTAATGAAAATTTGGAAAAGGTTTCCTTTCGTCATGTAAAAATATTCTTTTTAAAATTTGGTTGTTTATGGGCGAGAGGGTTTTGTAAAAAAT
>JAODAL010039200.1:0-38262 GCA_025379985.1 Phyllomedusa bahiana
AAACTTACTGAAATATGATATTGTACACATCATTTCTGTGTGCATATAAGTATGACAATACTCCAGATATATATGTATATATATATGGTTCTCTCTTTTCCTTTCAAAACTTTGTGAAAAAAATTTTGCATATCCACTATACCGCCTGCTGTGGCAACATACTGAAAACCAGTCTGTTGTATACTCAATAAACTGCCTTTTTAACACAAGGGTGACTCATTCTTTCTAGGTGTGCAGTATAAAGTGTACACAATATTTCAGAAATACACACAAGCTTTTGTTATAAGAGATGGTCAAATGTTTGGAAAAGAGTAAGACGCCCTACTTAAATATACCTCAAATCCCTGAGCACACAGATAAAATATGTTATTTGTAATACATCAAACTCCATATCACTTTAGCTGTGCAAGAACCTGCAGAAATATAATCATTTTGAAAAAAATTTTTTTTTCCCTTGAACTCTGGTCCCGGGTTTTACTTGGGAAAGGAGAAAAATTTTTAAAAGGAAAAATTTTTTCTACTAAATTTGAACAGGTTTTTTTTTTTTACTACAATTCCCCTTGAACAAAATCAGCAAAGTCTTTTTATCCCCCTTCCCCCCTTCAGGGGGAAGGGTAAAAAGGGGTAAACCCCCATTTTCCCTCTTAAAAAATTTTTTCACCACGCGGGGAAAGAAAAATTCACCAAACCCAAAACCCCCCAAAATTTTATAAGAAGCTTTAACTCACTGTTCTACATATAAAAAACAAAAATAAGGGTAATCCCTTTTTTACCAAGTAACACTGCTAAACAAAACACCAGCAAATAGTAACCGAATAATACTGCCACATCATGACCACATATCACCACCATATAATGACTAAATTAAACCGCTACATAAAAAACCAAAATTTTTCCCCACCAAAATAGTGACTGAACAAAAACCACCACATATCCCCCACCATTTTAAAAACTGAATAAAAAACCCGCAACTTCATGCCACATACCCTTTTACCATTTAGTGGCGAATAATACTGCTAAAATTATGCCCAAAAATATAAACCAAACCACATAGGGGCCCTAAAAAAATTGCGACCCCAATTTGACCACATATCACCCCCTTTAATAGAGACTGAAAAATCCCGAAAAATAAAGACCACTTATCACCACCCAAAATATAAATTAAATAAAACCACCACACCATACAAAAAATCACAACCACATAGTGTACTAATAAAAATACCAAACCATGCCCCCATATCACCCTACAAAAGGACGGGAATATTACCACCAAAACCAAAAGACCAAAATGTCACCACCACATAGTGACGGGGAAAAATACTGCAAACATACCACTTTAAATCACCACCACAAATGACTGAATAATACACAAATACCCACCACATAGAAAATGAAAAAACATTTTAAATTTTGGTAAAACCCCTGCAAAAATTTTTTTTTTTTAAAGAATTTTTTCCCCTCGTTTTTGAATTCTGGTCCGGGTTTTACTTGGGTAAGGAGAAAAATATGTTAAGGAAATGTTTCTATTAATTTGAACAGGTTTTTTTTTTTCCCTACAATTGCCCTTGAACAAAATTAGCAAAGTCTATTATCCTCCTTCTACTTCAGGGGAAATCAAAAGAGGAAAACTTTCCCCTGAATACCATAGATTTTCTAAAAATCATCCCTTTCATATACTTTTTGGGTAACCTTTGGACAGAGCCCATTTCAAGACTAAATTGAAACTCAGGGCAGGGTGAAAAAAAACCCATCCCCCTTTAACAAGTTGCCCATTTCTGTGACACTATTGTGAAAAAATCAGTGCATAAACTATTAACCAAACCCGAATGTACAAGAATTTTTAACCCCTTTGTTCAAAGGTATAATTATCCAAACCACAAATCCCCAAACCACAAAGGGACGGGAATAATACTCCCCAAACCCCTGACCACTAAAAAAACCCCCCCACATAGTGAGTGAAAAATCCCCGGCAAAATATATTACAATACACCACCACATAAAGATTTGAATAATCCCCAATACCCCATCCCCCACATATCACTACACATATTGAGAAAAATAAAACGGGCCAGATCCTGACCACATTTTTACCACCCCCAAAATTTTACTGAATAATACTGCAACCCCAAAATAAATAACTTATCACCCCAAAACATGGGGAAAATGAATTAAAACCACCACATAGAAAAAAAATTAATCCCAAACCCATATAGCCACCACATGGTAAATTAAAAATTTTCCGCTAGTCAAAACCACATATCCCCCAAACCACATAGCAAACAAAATAATACCATCAAAAAAAAAGCCCCACATATCACCACTAGGGGTTGAAAAATCCCAAACCCAAACACATCACCCCCAAAATAGTGACGAAAAAATAAAAAACATACAAATTCCCTGAATATAAACCATTAAAACTAAAACTAATATTCCCCGGCCCCAAACAGTGGGGATGCCAGTTGTACACAGGCCTGAGATATATAAGGGGATTACAGACAATTTTACACCGTAAAAAAACCAAAGCCTTTTCTGATGAGTTTTTCCCATTTCTCTTTTTTCCTTTTGGGCCCAGACCACCAGGGGCCCATTTTGCCCCAACCCAAACGATTCACGTATATTTCTAAAAACAAAACACCATTTTTACAGTACTTCCTACCAATTCCAAACCCCTTACAAACTCCCCCATCTTATGGCGCCCCAAAAGGTAATAATGCCCCCTTTTTGGGGGCCTCAAACCCAGAAAAGGGTGCTTTCCCCCCCAAGGGCCCAAAAGACTTTTCCGACTGGTATTTAGTCTTTTTTGGCATGCAGGGGGGAAAGCTTTTGTCCGTAGTTTGTGGATTCAAGCCATCCCCCTTTGCACCCACATGTGCGGGTGGAAAAAATAAACCATTTTCCCCAAAAAATAAAAATTTTTGGGAATGCACCCCAGTGTAAAAAAACCTGGACTGCTGAAACGGTTTTTTCTTTTAAAACCCCAATGGGGGGGTTAAAAAGGGTGCCCAGGGGGTTTTTTAAAAACATTTTCAAATTCAAAAAACCGTCTGAAAAAACCATTGGAAACAAGACCTAAAAGTCCCCCCCAAAGGGCAATAGGGCTCCCTTTTGTGCACCAATTTTTTAGTCTTTTTTTTGAATCCCAATATAGGAGGTAGTTAAATCCCCCAAGATTTTAGTTTAGGTCCCCTTCCCCCCAAACTAGGTGGCAGGAACCCTTTTTTTTTAAAGGAAAAGGCCCCAAATTTCTCAGGTAGGTGTAAAGAAACCCCAAAAGGTATTAAAATTTTTTAGGCCCCCCAAATTGGTGGGAAATCTGGTTTCCCTTATTAATTAGACAGGTTTTTTATATAGGCCCCCCCAATGGGTGGGAATAAAACCCCTCTTAGGTAGGTGGCTAATATAGGGGGCCCCTTTAAAAAGGTGGGTTGAAATATAGATCCCCAGAAAACTATGTATAAAAAACCCCAGTAGGTAGGAATAAAAGGGCCAAACGAAAGGTAGATAAAAGCCCCCCTATATAGGTAGATATTTTAAAAGGGGCCCGTGTAGGTAAATATAAAGCCCCTTGTAGGAAAAAATAATTTCCCTTTAGGTAATTTAAGCTCCCTGTAGGTAGGTATTTGCCCCAATTTGGGAGGTAAATGTCCCCCTGTAGGTTTTTTTTTTTGTCCCCTCAAGGGAAAGGGAAAGGGCCCCCTGTAGGGAGTTATAAACTCTCTGTAATTTGGTTTTAAAGCCCCTGTAAAAGGGAGGTATTTTTCCCTTTTAAATATAAGAAAAAGGCAGGTGTAATGGTAAAAAAAAATAAAAAAAGGGAACCTTTTTTCTTCCCATTTTCCCACGCCACAAAGGGCCACCCCTGGAAATAAGCGGCATGACGTCATCATGCCACTTATGCGGCAAAACTGCTTTCCCGGGGACCTTTCCCGGGGTGGAAGCCTAAGCTTTCCCGCCTAAAAAAAAAGGAAAACCCCTTTTCCAAGGAGGTGGAGGTCACCCCCAGGGATAAAACCTTTTTTAACAAATGAAGTTATATACAGTTTCTTTACAGAGCACTGTATATAAAATTGAAAGGGGGCAAGGGTGGGGACAGACCGTCCTGCCTTCTCACTGTACAAACAGCTGCCAGTTGAAGTGCGTTATAACTCTACAAACCCCCGTTTTAAAACGGCTGTTCAAAGGGCCCCCAAAAAGTAATTACTGGAGAGTAGGGGCGGGAGGGGGGGCCCTGGCCCCACCCCTTTAAAGAGCACCACTAAAAAGGTGCCCCGGGTGAAATGCCCCCCTTGCCCACCCTTAGGGAAAAGCCCCTACCTTACCCTTGGGGAAAAAACCCAAGGGGCCCCAGATCAAAAAACTTAAAGGATTTTTTTTTACTACAAAGATCTAACTGTAAAGAAGGGCACAGGAAAAAAAAAAGCAAATTTTGCAATTGGTTTGGGAAATTTCCCAAATCATTTTTTAAAGCAGCTATGAGCTAAAACTTTTTTGTCTAAAGCTATTTTTCTGCAGCCTGGGATCGGGGGCGCCCCCCTTTTAAAGTGGGTTTACTACCTTTATATTTTTGTTCAACCCCCGAATGGGACAAAGGGCCCCCTTTGCTGTGATTGGGTCCTGCCTTTTTTCTGGCCCCTTTTCCCCCCTTACTGTTTGAAAGTGAAACTAAAAAAACTTTTTCTGTCCTGCTCCCAACACTATGGTGAGAATGAACCCCCCGGGAAAAGCAAAAGCCACTTTCCCCCCCCCCCCATAAAAAACACGCTCTTTCCCCACCCATAAAAACACACATTAATACACTCTGCCCCCCCCCCAAACCCCTAAAACACACAATTAAAAACACTCTGCCCCCCCACACATACAATAAACTCTGCTCATTTCAAACCCCTTAAAAACATAAATTTAAAACACCCCCTGGCCCCAAACCCTCCCACCCTTTTAACACACATATAATGCACTCGCCTTTTTCCCGACCATATAACACACATATAATACACTCTGCTCCCCCCCCCCTATAAAACCCATAAAATACCCTCTGCTTCCCCCACCCATATAACACACCTATAATACACTCCCGCTCCCCACTCCCATTTTAACCCACATAATAAAACACTCTTCCCCCCTCCCACCCTATAACAATAAAACACTCTGCTTTTGGGGGGGGGTAAACAGCTTTGAAAGGGATGAGAACTGGGCCATTTCAGGGGTCGCAGAACTGTGACATCGCTCCCCCTTTCCACTCTCACACGAATGATGAAGCCCAACCCCCGGGCTTCAGTGAGGGAAAACCCCCTACCCGGAGGAGAGACCCCCCCTGGATTTGAAGCTGTAAGTTATTTAAAAAACACAAATGAATGCAAAAGCCTTTGTTAAAAAAAACCCTTTTAAATGATAAGTCATTAACAATTTTCCTTCCCCCGGTCCCGGGTTTTAAAAATTTTGAGGGAATCATAAATTTTTTGATTTTTAGGGAAATTAGAGTTTGGGGAAAGTTAAGGGGATGTTTTACACGGCAAATTTGGGGTCTTATTTTCCCGCGTCCAAATGGGGTTCCCCGAAAACCCCCTAATATTTTTGGGATTTTTCAGACATGTTTTGATGAGGTTTTTTTGAGAAAACCCCATTCCCAAAACTCTTTTTTTTTTTTTTCCCGTGCAATTTTTGAAAAGGGTTTTTTTTCTGACATTCAAACCTTTACACTTTGTGTGGGGTTGTTTTTGATGTTTGTTTTGAACTCTCCATTGGATCCAAAGGGCATTTTAAAAGGGCCCAAAAAAGCCATAAGAATTTATGTCCCCGACCCTTTTTTGCTTTTAAAAAAGAGAGTAAAAAAACCACAAACATATAACGATGAAACCCGTTTTACATTTGGAAAACAATGGGAAAAAACTGGAGGAAATTTTTTAAATACATTTTTTTAAAAAAAGTGTCTAAAAGACCCTTGGGGAACATACCCTTCCCAAAAAAGGGACAATAATTAATAAAAGATAATAATGAAAGCAAAAAAGGGTTTAAAAAAGAAGTTCTTTTTAGAAAATTACCTGATTTTTTTTGAATTAAAATCTTTACAACTTCACAATTTGGCTAAAGCTTTCCCGTTTATAACATCCCCTCTCATTATCAAAAACAGGGGAAAATTTACACTGGAAAAAAAACATCTCTGTTAAACTCCTTTCAAACATATGGGCAAAAGTTCATTTAAGCAACCTACCTAAAATTTATAAAATTTAGGATCTTTTTTACATCACTTTTCCCTTCTTTTTATCCCTTTGGGCCACTCCGCTTTTAGCAACCCGGGCCTGGCATGAAGGGAGGGTTCTCTCCTCTCTCGATTTACGGGCCGAGTTTTTCCCAAAAACTTCTCCCCGGCTCAGAAAAATTGAACAGAAGCTTAAAACCCAGCCCCCCCCCCCCACCTCACATCACGGAGTGAAACCAAGGGCCAATAAAGAAATTTGGGAAATGCAAGGGAAACCCCGGAGAGCGCATCTCCCAAAAAAGGGGCAAACAACAAGGTATATTAGAAATGCCAAAATTTTATTCTTTTTTTAAACAAAAATTTTTTTTAATTTAAACTAAACCAAAAACCCTTTTAATATCATCTCAAATTGGTTTGAAAACAAATTTAAATTTAAACAAATCCTGATCCAATTTTTAAAATTTTCCAAATATAAATTTTAATATTTGTTAAAAAAGGGGTTTTCTTTTTCAAGACAAACACTTTTCCCCATGCCCCCATTTTCAAAAGAAAAGGAAGTCCCCACAGTGTGGTTTTCCCGCTTGGCATCCTTTCATTACCCCCAAAGTAAACCTGCTCACCCTTTGAGCACCGACAGCTCTGGCAGACTTGGGGTGATGTATACGGTGGGGAAAAAAATTTTTTTAAATACACGGGCGTTTTTAAAAGGGTTCCCCCACCTACAAACAAGGGAGAGGTCTGTCTTTTTTTATCATGGAGACCCAACGTGAGAAACAGAACCCAAAAATAAATCCAAAAAAATCACATTAATGTTTTTAAATAATTAATTTGCATTTTATTGCTTGAATAAGGTTTTATTACACTAAAAAAAAAGAACTTTAAAATTTGTTTAAAAAACTTTGTTTGCAATTACAGAATCAGACATTCCCGTTGTTTTTTTGACCAAGTTTGCACACACTGCCAGGGATTTGGCTCACCCCTCCAATAATTGTCACAGTTGCGCCGCTGCCCGCATTCAGGCGTGGCGCACTAGGTCCCCGGGGCCCCCTTTCCCCCATGGCTACGGGCGTCACTGTCCGCATTTTGGGCCGCGACGCCCGCTCACTCAGGGCGCAGTTTCTTACCGTTCGCTCCTGCTTCCTCGTGCCTGTCGCCGCCGGTGTGCGCGCCCGGCTCTCCCGTTTTAAAAGGGGCCATTGGGGGCTCTGACCCGTAAAGCTCCACCTTCCCAAGCATTTTTTCCGAATCCATATGCCCATACCCACGGGGAACCCTTTCTGCTTCCGTTCCTTTTCCGTGTACCAGCCCCTTGGGCTTACGTTCTCGACCTACCTCGCTGCCTGCCATGACCTTCGGGCCTGCCCGACTAGAGCTTGCCTGCCATTTTGTCTGGTTGCACCTCGGCTACCACCGCAACAAGCACATCGGGGAGCGACCTGGTGGAATCCCCGCGCCAAGCCCATCCCCCTGGTAAAACCCGGACCAATTTAACCCGCCCCTGGTGTAGCCTGTCCCAACCGTTTTGCGGGGGCCCAGGGGATCCCTACCTTGGGTCCATTACATTTTGGTTTTCGGCCAGGGATCCCACCAAGGGCCATTACCCGGTGGAGGACCTTACGTCTATCGTGGCTCGCAGTCCCAGCAACGGGCGCAACACGAAGAAATTTAACCGTTGACTCCAAGCAGCAACTTATTGCCTCTCAACAACGCCCCCGTCTCCTCCCGTGGTTCCTCCTAGCCAGCCACTTCATCTCCTCCGGGGGACCCAACTCCACTGTTGCTACCTACTAATTTGAGGGAAAACCGAAACCTGCGGGGGAATTTGTTACACATGCTCCAGCACGTGGAACGATGGCCACCATTTTTTACCCCAACTCAAATTGTGGTCAGTTAACTCTCGGGAAGGCCGGCCTGGCCACACCCCTCTAAGACAGAGGGGGACCCCATGACATCAGATGTAGCCTTTTTTTTAAAGGGGTTTTTTTGCGTGTTTGAGGAGCCAGCACGCGCATTCCTCGGAAACTGCATGCTGAACCTGCCTCAAGGGATTTTAAAAGGGAGGGGGGCTTGCCTTCCATTTTACACCTGGGCCCTGAGCTACCGGGAAAAAGTGCCTTGGTGCTACCTTCAAAAGGACCCCTCCACAGGGGCAAGGATGCACTGGGTGCAAGAGACCTCCCGACGTCCTTAACGAGCTGACCCCTTTGGGGCCACTCCCCCCCTTTAAGACGTGCGCTTTTTAAACGAGAGACAAAGAGGAGCTCCGTGGGGGGAACGCGACTGGGTTCACCCCTGGGCCGGGTTTCCCCTTTTTCACCTGGCCCCGGTTTTCCCGAACCTCCTTTTTCCCCCCCGGGCAGAACCCCCCGGTAAAAGAACCTATGCAAACCCGACCGCTTTCAGTTTTAACGAACAGCTAACGCCCGCGCAAAAGGTCCTGTGCCTTACTGTGCCAGCCCCAAGCTTTTCCTGAGGGACTGCCCCCCTGCCCCCCCAATCCGAGAAAGGGCGCCCCACCTAGGGAAAACGTGGGGGGAGCTCACAAGGTGTTAACATTTTCCCTTTCCCTCTTTTTGATCATCCCGGGTGGGGGGTCGTATCGGTCCCGGGAGCCCCAATTTTCAAGCCCCGCCTTCCTTGTTTTCCAGGTCAGCCGGGAACTTAAATGGACGCTGCTTTAAGTGTCGAAGCTTTGTCTCCCGGTGGTCCGCCTCGAAAAACCCCTTGGGTCATCCATCCGTAATGGAGAAAATCCTGCGTGACTCCATTTTATTCCACCCCCGGGGCCAGCGCTATGCATGTTGGGGGGCCCCTCCAATTTAGAAAAAATCGCATTCCCATGGCTGCCCCCCCCCTTCCCCCTCCTCCTCACAATCCCGCTGGGGCTCCGTGACATGTGGACTGGGGAAAAGGGGTGGGAAATAATGCGTTGGGGACAAGACCCGCCAAAATCGTTGTCTTGTGGCACCTCGCTCGGTGCCCCCGCTTCTTCACCGACACCCCTAAACCCTGCGGTCGCTTCCGGAAAACCAAAAATTTTGGCGGAAAGGTTTTCCCAAAAAACAAAACCTTGGGTTCCCTTCCTTTTTTCCCCAAAACTGTCCATTTACCTGTTGCCTTTCCCGAGCCTCCCCCCAGCAGGGTTTAATTTTTTAGCTGTTTAGTTCCGAGACCGAAAACCAAAGCTAAGGGCCCATATACCCAAAGAACTCAAGAAGGGCTTTATCCCGCAATTCCCCGTCTCCTGCTGGGATTTCTTTTTTGTGGAGAAAAAAGATGTCCCCCCTAAGTCCCGCATGACTATCGCGGGGCCCAAATAAAATAACCGTTGGGGAAAAGGAAAACTTTTTTTACCCGTTAAACCCCTGATCACGGGGCCCTTGACTGGGTTTCGCGGGCAAGGATGGTTTTTCCCAAAATTGGGTTTATGTGGAGCCTATAATCTCATCCGCTTGGGGGGGAGGGCGAGGAGTGGAGGAGGGCGTTTAACACACGTGATGGCCATTTCGAGTATTTTGTTATGCCATCTCCGCTTGTGCAATGCCCCGGCAGTTTTTCAGGAATTTGCGAATGAATCTTTCGTGACCTCCTTTATTCCTGCGTTTTAATATACCTGGATGATATTCTGGTCTTCTCGTCTGACCTAAAGACCCACCGTCTCCATGTGCGCCAGGTCCTCATTAAAGGGGTTCGGGCCAGAGGAAAGATCAGGGGAACCGGAGGACAACATTATGGACCTTAGGCTACTGGAGAGATTTCTCCAGGCCAGGAAAAGGGGTAGGCCAAAGGGAGGGGGGAGTACTGTCACAAGTTGCGCCCGTGGCCCCAAGCCTGTCTGCCGGCCGATGCACGCGGCCCTGCTCCTTAGGGTGCGCGCGCGCCGGCTCTCCCAGATTTAAAGGGCGAGCGCACCGGTAATTGGCCATTGCCGGCCGCTGACCCTATATAATGCTCCGGAAGCACTTTGCCGAATCCAAAGTGCCCATACCCTATGCGAGGAAGCCCTTTCTGCATTTCGGTTGCCGTTTCCGTGTACCAGTCCCTTTGGCTTACATTCTTCGACCACGATGCTTCTCTGCCTGTCCTGACCTTCTGGCCCGTCTCTGACTACGAGTTTGCCTGCCGATTTTGTCCTACGTTGCATCTTGACTACCACCACAAGCAAGTCACATCAGGGGTAGCGACCTGGTGGAATCCTTCCACGGCAAGTCCATCCCGCCTTGCGGCGGGCTCTGGTGAAAACCGGGACCCACTTAGACTCCGCTCCCTGGTGTAGCCAGTACCACTACTTGCGGTGGCCCAGGGGATCCACTCCCTTTGGGTTCCTTACACAGATCCCCAGATTTTTAATGTTTTGGGGCTGTCACTGAGCTACTTTGAGTCTCAGTTTCCCTCTAAAGATTTTCGATTGGATTTAGGTCTGAGACTTGCTAGGGCCCCTCCATGACCTTGAAATGCTTCATATGAGCCACTCCTTAGTTGCCCTGGCCATGTGGGTTTTTTGGGGCATTGTCCGCTAGAAGACCCAGCCACTACCTATGTTCAATGCTCTTACTGAGGGAAGAGGGTTTTGACCCAAATCTTGTGATACCCATCCATCCTCCCTTAATGTCATCCTGTCTCCTTTACAGAAAAGCACCCCGAAAGTAAGAAGTTTCCACCCCTGCTTCAAGGGGATGGTGTTCTGGGATTGTACTTATCCTTCTTCTTACTCCAAACACAGAGAGCAAAGTTGCTACCAAAAAGTTCTATTTTGGTCTCATATACCACATGAACTTTCTCCGATGCCTTCTCCTGGATCACCTAATGGTCATCGCGAACTTCAGATTATAGAGTATTGGTACACACACCACTATGCACGGTGCTCAATAGAAGGGTTAATCCAGAGGAAACCCATCCTAGCTTGGGGTGTAGATACATGGCAAACATAAAAAGCTATGCAAAAGAATTAAGGGCAACATGTATGATCTAGAGTCATAGAGGCCAGTTCTAAATAGCTTTAAAGCAGTGTAGAATGTGACAGAATATATGAACCAGTTCTACTGCAGGTCATGGATTTTAAACTTTGTAGCTCCAAAACTACGACTCAGGCTCAGGTAAACCACTTTTAACTCGGCCTGCCTGTTCCAGCAGTAATGCGCCTAGTTTTACCGTTCTCATAAATGTGTAGAATCATACGGTTGTGGTGTGACACACCCCCAAAAGTCCCCACATCTTGGGCGCATTACAAAGTGCCACGCCGCAAAATGCACCTAATTTTGGAGTGCGTCTACTCATGCATAGAGAACAGGGCTGCACCAGTTTTGGGGCTGAAAGGACACCTGAATACTGGTGCAGCCCAGTACATGCATGTCACACTAAGTGCTTTATTTGTAAGCATATAGTGGTACAAGATTTATACAATTTTCTTCTTCAAATAGCACAAGAAGAAAAGTGAGGGGTAGTGGGTAAAAGGCTCCAAAACTACCACTGTACAGGTAAGAGTCCAGTTCAACTGGAGACTTGCACACGAGGATTTGGATATTAGGATAAAGCCAAAGAGTATGGGTCATCCAAGCTTCAGTTCCTACTGGAAGACAGTACTGGGAGTATCCCAAAGTTACTCTGTGTTAGATGGTGAGAGAGGTGGGGAGAGGTGGTTGGTAACCAAGAGAAACTTGTGTATTCTAATAGAAGATAAAATATTTTTTATCTCCTGAACAAAGAAAAATCAAAACAACAATGTATGTGGTAATAGTCATCATTTCCTTTTCCCTACATGTTAAAGGGGTTGTCTCAATGCAAAGATTAGCATTGAACGCTTAGGGAACAGTAAATGGAGACATTTCCAAATATATAGCTTTGTTTATTTTTCTTTGCAAAAGAGATACAAATGATTTTAGAAATACAAATGATTCAGGTTTCTCTAGGTTACCAACCTGATATGCCCTGTTCTCCCCAGCTGCTTGTCTTATCTAATCTCCCCTGCTGTTTGTCTTATCTGATGGCACACAGAACTGCAGGCAGCTTGAGAGCTTGACTGTTATTTGATCTTTCAAACAAAGGAGACTAATTACTACTGCTTACTTTAGCTCTGGAGCTCTCTGGACTTTAGAGCAGAATTTTTTTTATCTAATCTCTGAGTATTTAGCAGACCTTTGAATACTGGAGCTGATATGCTAATTACAGACAGCCTACCCAGGAAGAGACAGGATAAGTAAATGAACCCCTTTAAAAGCTAATTATTGTAGTGAGAAAACTAGGGGCGACATGTTGGAAAAGTGGCATTTCCACGCCAGTTTTAGGCACAGTAAATCAGTGTAAAGTGCGCCGGAAAGTCTGATCCTTTCAAAAATCTGTCGTCAGGTATACCTTGCATAGAAAACTCAATGAGCCTAAAAAGGCGAATCGTGTAAAAAAAGGCACATTGTGCAACTCGCGACACATAGAATGTCATTGGTAATATATGAAATGCGCCTATCGAGGCGCATTGCCTGATGGAGGTGCATAATATATGTGATGCGCCTCAATATTCGCATTGCACGACGGGGGCGCACAGCGCACCATATATAGGCGCATTAAAAAGTGTCGTGCCCGGCGTATAATGCGCCTAGTTTTGGTGTTCATTTACAACAAGAATATGGCATCAAAAGTGGTTTTGGCGCAAAATAGACCAAAAAACTGGCGTTGGCGTGTTGGGACATGTCGCCCTTAGTGCCTAAAGCTCCTGATTATATCATAAACTTAATGCTTATCATAATATGTATAACATCAATTTTTTTTTATAATTGATGTAAGAAAAGCCTTTGATAAAAGTTTTTGGGTTGTATCACTTTTAGGTGTTCAAGGAATCTAGATTATCAGGCAACATGGTTTTAAAGCTCTTTATACTTTAGGCAGCATTCAAGCGTTCAGATTTTTAGATGCAGTTTTATTACATCAAAACCAGGAATGGATCTTTATTGGAGGTCACATATTAAGTTAAGACTGAGACTTTTCCATGTTTTAAATCAATTCTTGGTTTTGACTTCAAAAACTACATCTAAAAAGCTGAAAGTTTGAATGCAGTCTTACTGGTTGTAAACCTTTGGCAGTAATAAAATGGACAGAAAATCTTATTTCTGTCTGTATATTTTGGTTTCTGGTCTATTGGGAGACCAGTGTGAGCTTATTATCTTTTTTGAGCAGATAGACAATTTTCTTTCCAAGCCATTGCTCATAACAAATGCCTTTGACCAAAAGTGTCCACTTTCATCCAGATGTAATGTCCAAATATATGAAGATTAACCGGCATATATCCAGATTTGTAAAAATGTAGAAAAAAACCCCTTCATTCACATAATCCAAAATGAACAAAAATGACATAGCTCTTACAAAACTGGATATGTTCAGATTATTCCTCATATATCTGGATACAAGGGCATAACTTGAGAAGGCTGGGCTCCATAGCAAACTTTTGGATGAGCCTACCCCCTGTCATTCCCTTCCTCAACCAGAAACAAGGAAGAAGGGTGCAAGCCATAGCAGTGGGGAGGATCAGAGGACTAACCCCCTGGAGATGGTGCTACAGCTCAGATTCATATTACCAGGTAGGTATGTAGTGGCTTCAGGTGTGCAGGTAGACAGGGCGCCAGGTAGCTAGGTAGACCCCCATTAGATATGTTGATAGGCCCCAGCTAGGTTGGTAGGCTTTAGGTAGGTAGGTTGGTAGGCTCCAGGTAGGTTGGTAGGCCCCAGGTAGGTTGGTAGGCAGCAGTTCTGTCCCAGGTAGGTAGGGAGTAGAGAGGCCCTAGGTAGGTAGGCCATAGGTAGATAGGTATATTGGTTGTAGGTAGGTAGGCAGTAGTTAGGCCCCAGATAGGTAGGTAAGTGACAGGTAGGTAGATAGGTAGCTCCCAGCTAGGTAGGTAGGCTACAGATAGGTAGTTAGATTGGCCCTAGGTAGGCAATAGTTAGGCCCCAGGTAGGTAGGTAGGCAGATAGGTCCTATTTAGGTAGGTAAATTAGCCGCAGTTAGGCAGTTAGCCCCCAGGTAGGTAGCTAGGCAGGCCCTAGTTAGTTAGGTAGGCCTCAGGTAGATAGGTAGGCCCCAGGCAGCTAGGTATATAGGCCCCAGGTAGGTAAGTAGGCTGTAGGTAGGCGTCAGGTAGCTAGGTAGTCTGTAGGTAAACCCCATATAGCTTGGTTGGTAGGCTATAGGTGGACCCCAGGTAGGTAGTAAAGTAGGCCCAGGTAGCTAGGTAGGCAGGCTGTAGGTGGGCTCCAATCAGGTAGGTAGCTAGGTAGTTAGGCTGTAAAAAGGCCCCAGATAGTTAGGTAGGTAGGCTGTAGGTAGGTTCCAGGTAGGCAGGTAAGTGGTTGGCTGGAGCCCATTAGTAAAAAAGATGAAAATTTATTAACTCATCCCTCCCTGTTGCCCCAATTTGACAAGTGGTAGGCCGGCTTCTCAAAGTGGAGCCTGGCGTCGGTGGCGTGATAATGTGACATCATCGAGCTGCTTATGTCAGCATTAGCAGCTGGCTCCACAGGACTTAAATCTATTAGGCTGTAGGGTGGAACAGAGTGCCAGTAGCTACAGGGCAAACAGTTAATCAGGTCATGCAGTCTCGGGGATCGGGGACATTAGTGTTCTGAGGCTGGATGCGAAGGACAGGCCCCTGGTGGTGGCAAGCCTCATAGCAGCTGTCTACAGCGGTAGTTCCTCCACTGTCTGGACACTTAAACCACTGTAAGTCGGCAGGTGAATGAACCATCCGATCCAAGTAGACTGTCTGCAGTTCAATTACTAGGAACCTCTTCATTATGGCTAATTCATTTGTGGAAGGGGTAAGCACTATTCAACTTTGTTTGTTTCTTGTCTTATATGTAATGCTGAAGTTTGAAGACACAGTGAAAGGGGTACTCCAGTATAAAGTAGTGCTCCACATAATCACTCATTAATTACTGACTCAAAAGCTGATGTTTATATCATATATATATGTATACTATATATATATATAATATATAATATATATATATAATATATATATATATATATATAATATATATATTATACTTATCTTATAGTGTACACTCCTAATCTTATTTGTGCCTCATGATAGATAATACCTACTATGGAAGCCATTGTTTATTATGTGCAATATAACTGTTGTGTCAGTATAATGCTAAGTATGATGCTGATCCATGACCCAAAGGGTTAATATGCTGTGTAAGCCTGAAGCAGATTGGTAGTTACCTAGGCAACTAGGGTGTGGCCAGAGGTTATAAATAAAGGTTCCCAGGTGGGAGGAGCTAGTTAGGCAGTCAGTGAGTTAGTTGTTGTAGTAGCTAGTGAGTGGTTCAGCGGAGGGAGTCTGGAGCCAGTTGTTCAAGGAAGTGACTGTAACCCTGGACTTATTTTCAAATCAAAGACAACTTCTACTCCTCTGAGCCCAAGGAAGGATAAACCCAGAAAGCTAGAAGACCTGCCACCACTGCTACAGGATTTACAGAGAGACTATAACGTTTTTTCCGGAAGACTTGTCTTGGGATGCAACATCTAGCCTGTAGTAAAGAACTGTTTGCATTATACCACCTTGCCTCCTGTCTATTATTCTGCTGAGATCATCAAGGACACCTCAACCACCATCTGGAGACAAAAGATTGAAATTTATAATATCTAGGAGATAGGGGATTGTTTCATCAAAAAATTCACTTTCCCCGCCCGATTCGTATGAATTTTTTCCAGCAAAAAAAAGTTTCTCGACCACGAAAATTTACCCAATTATTCGCAGTGAATCACGTTAAAAAACAGCTAGAGCTGTAGGGTGTTGTACAATATTGTGCCATGCTCAAGAACCGATATGAGGGCCAAGATCCTACAATAGCATCAAAGAGCGCACTCCTTTTACACTGACATCAGATGATTCCACAGATTATTACAGAACCTGTTCTACTAAAGGCTGATACATGTAAAGCCCTCCCTGAAAGAGTGGAGAGGGTGTTGGCAGTAATTTTTCGCTGACGTCACTGATCATTTTGCCCTTCCTTTGATCCGTCAGTGTCCGCTTTTCAATCCATCAGTATTGCTAAAGCCGAAAAACAAACAGGAGTGACCAGAAAACAGAGATGACCAGTAAATGGGATATTTGCATGTCTTCTGTATTCTGTATCCACTCCTGCTTTTGGCTACCTAATGATCAGATAATCATGATGCAAAAAAGGACCATGTCATACTGGCATTACAGTTTCAATCGGATGTTTGTCCTTTTCATTCCTTCTGACAGATTAAAAGAGGGGAAAAACCAAACATAGTGGCAATGTCATAGAGTGGTGGAGGGTGAAAATAGCATTAGAAAACCACAGGGTGGTCGAGTGAGAGAGTGGTCAGTTGGCAGCAGCATGAGTAGGCCACAGAGTGGCAAAATGACAGAGTAGTGTGAAGGTGGCAGCAATATCAGTAGGCCACAGAGTGGCACAATCACACAGTATGGAGGTGGCAGCAACATCAGTAGGCCACAGAGTGGCACAATCACAGAGTGTGGAGGTGGCAGCAACATCAGTAGGCCACAGAGTGGCAAGTGACAGATTGAGGAGGTGGCAGCAACATCAGTAGGCCACAGAGTGGCACAATGACAGAGTGTGGAGGTGGCAGCAACATCAGTAGGCCACAGATTGGCACAATCATACAGTCTGGAGGTGGCAGCAACATCAGTAGGCCACAGAGTGGCACAATGACAGAGTGTGGAGGTGGCAGCAACATCAGTAGGCCACAGATTGGCACAATCACACAGTACGGAGGTGGCAGCAACATCAGTAGGCCACAGAGTGTCACAATGACAGAGTGTGGAGGTGGTAGCAACATCAGTAGGCCACAGAGTAGCACAATGACACAGTGTGGAGGTGGTGGCAGCAACAGCAGCAGCATCTGGTCGGAGAGTGGCACAATGACAAATTCTGGAGTTGGCAGTAACATGAGTAGGCCACAGAGTGGCAAATGACAGATTGTGGAGATGGTGGCAGCATCAAAAGTCTACATAATGGCTTAGAGAAGAGTGAGGAGGTGGGTGGCAATATCAGTCCCTGGTAAAGATGGTGGGTGGTAGATTGAGCAGCTGGCAGCAGATGTGTGGCATCAGGCGGGTAGCAGCATAAGAATAGTAGGTGAGGCAGGTAGCCAGAAGAATCCAGACTCATTTCTCAAAGTTTTAGTGAGGCGTCATGACTGATCTAATCTGATGTATAAGGCATTGGTGTGTGGAAATACTGGCCAATCCACGCCTGATTCATTTTGACAAAAGTGAGTCTCTCCACATTTTGGGTGGACAAGCGAGTTCTCCTTGGGGTAACCATGGCGCAACAGCACTGAACACCCGCTCTGATGCCACACTACTGGCCGGACAAGACAGCTTCTCCAGTGCAAACTCGGCAAGTTGTGGCCACACATCCAGTTTGGCTGCCCAGTAGTCCAGCAGATCTTCTATGCAGGGTGGCAGAATGCTGTCCACGTAGGCCACCATCAACGACTCCAGACTTAGGCTGCTGCTGATGGAGCTTTTACTGCTCCCCCCCCCCTACCTACCCACAGCAGCCGTGGCAGTGATACGGGAACGATGAGGAACCCCCCGGTCAGACCTGTCAGAGTATGGAAGATGGCAAAGATAGGCAGCAGCCAACTGACTACATAGGATTTCTCTATAGTACTTGAGTTTGTCCTCCCTCTCGGCAGGTGAAAAAAAAGGCTCCCATTTTGGACCGGTAGTGAGGGTCCAAGATGGTGGAGAGCCAGAAGTCATCCCTCTGCCGGATGGTGGCTATTCGGCTGTCACTAACCAGGCAAATCAGCATGCAGTGGGCCATCTGTGCAAGTGAGTCTGAGGGACTCCCTGCTTCCATCTCCACTGTATACTACCATGGTGTGTCTGGGTCATCTGCCTCATCTTCCTCATCTCCATCTACCTCCTCCGGCTGCTCCTCCTCTCCTGTCACCTGAGTAGAAAAACCACTCATTTCGCCAGACACTGCTTGTGCTCCAATGTCCTCCTCCTCCTCCAGTTCAGCCCCCACCGGACTCATGTGGCCGTGAGATGTAGTCGCCACGTCTCCAGTCCCCTGACCAGACAGATTTTGCAGCATCTGTTCCAGGACATGAAGCAGTGGAATGACGTTATTCATCCCGTAGTCCTGGCGACTGACAAATAACATGGCCTTCTCAAAGGGCCTGAGCAAACAGCAGGTGTCACGCATGAGCTGCTACTGGCTAACATCAAAATTACACAGGGGAGTACTCCTGTCCGCTTGGATCATCAAAAAATCATGAATGGCCTGTGTTGACGCAGGGCCGTGGTGCCAACCTTAGCACCCTGGCCACGCTTCACTTTATGCCCACAGATTCTACATATACACATGTTCGGCTCCTCCGGTGTCTTGGCAAAAAACTGCCCCACCGCCGAGTAGGCAGTTTAACCGCCAACACTCCGCACTGAGTGCTTACTACTGCCGCTGCCTCAGTGAGTCTGTGCCGCTACTTTCTTGAACCTGCAAAGCGGGTGGTCTACTCCGTGGCCGTTTGGCTCCCAACCTCGCGCTGCTGCCACCCTGCTGACTCACGGCCACACTACCGACTTGCTGGTTGCACCACTGCCACACAAGCCGACGCCCTCTTCTCCCGACGATGATGATGAAGCCCTTGCTTAAACTGGCTCCCAAGTGCGATTGGCTACATCATCACCAATTACTGTTTGCCCGTCACTGCTGTCCTCCTCAACGGTCTCAGTATGCAGAACCTGACTTCTCGCAACATAACCCCCCATGCTACTCTCCACATCACTACTTTACCGCCTACTGCAAGAAGCAGCAGATGTCTGCCCCACCTCTTTGCTGCCAAGTAGCTGCTGACTGTCCTCAAATAGTTCATCCTCGCTGTATAGTGGCACAGAACTCAGACCACATAGTACTTCTCTGGCTCAGGGAACTGAACGGGACAGAGGTGGGTTGAGGACAGGTGAGGGCCCCTGACCTGCTCCCAGGCCATGCCAACTAAGGGTTGTGTCTGACGAACCCACCGACTCTTGGCTGGGGTTGTCAGATGTCATCTGGGAGTAAGTGGGTGAACAAGTCAACCAATCACGAACTGTTTGCTTGGTGATCAACACACGGCCTCTAGATGACAATGGTAGCTCTGGCCTCACCGAGTCACCCCTGCTGCGACATCCCCTTAATGTGCTGTGACATGTGCTTGCTCCAGGAACATTTGTGCCACTGCCACTCGTATGTGAAGAGCCTGCCATCTCTCTGTTTGACATACAGTTTGATAAAAGATTTACAATACAACAGACTCTGTTTAATGAAGATGTCTGTATATGATAAATACACACCCTGTATTTGACTCATATTCCCCCACAAAACAAGAAGAGAAATTAACCCTTGGTATAAAATACCCTACAGCAGTGTTTCTCAACTCCAGTCCTCAGGACCCACCAACAGGTCAAATTTTCAGGATCTCCTCAGTTTTGCACAGGTGATATAATTGTTGTCAGTGCGTTTTCCACAGGTGATATAATTACTGTCAGTGCATTCTGTGAGAGATCCTGAAAACATGACCTTTTGGTGGGTCTTGAGGACTGGAGTTGAGAAACACTGCCCTACAGAATGAACCAGATGGAGTTCAGGCGTGAACGGGGCAGAAATACACACACCCTGTAAGTGATTCAAATTAAACCACAAACAAGAGGAGACATTAACCCTTGGTATAAAATACCCTACAGAATGAACCAGATGGATTTCAGCCGTGTATGGGGGAGAAATACACACACCCTGGATTTTATGGAGAATAACCCACAAACTAAAGCAAACAAAATAAAAAACGCTGGTTTAGCAACAGGTGTGTATATGACACACACTTGTGAAGGTCTATCACCCAAGTAGCTAAAAAAACGGATTTGTTTTGCACAGAATGCAATATAGTGCTGCAGCAGATAGATGCTTATGACAGGAGACACACTGTCAGAATTTAAAATGGCGTCCGTATTTATAGGGCTGTAACGTCACAGAAGCCCGCTGGTTGCTGATTGGCTTCATGTTTGCACATGTCATTGATGGTGTTCCTTTCTTCCTCCCAGAGTTCTCTGCCCCATGTAACACCATGTGCTCACGGCCATTTTAGAAAAAAAGACGATTAGTTCCCACGACGTACCATAAACTTTTCCATGCAGAATAGAATTTTTCCTGAAATTCTAAACGAATTTCAATTCGTTAGAATCGATTCGCCCATTTCTATTTATATCTTATTGCTACGGGATACGACCTGTAGTTGAGTTTCAGCTTTCTGGTCAGGCATGCTCAGTTCCAGCACCAGGATGGTGAGCAGTGTATTCAAGAAGGAGCAGGGAATGGGAGGAGGTAATTAGGAACTAAAGGGGACATGTATGAAAACTGCCTACATGTAAGACTTTCTTTGTTGCCCATAGCAACCAATCAGAGCTCTCCTTTCATTTGATATAATGCTCTGAAAAAATGAAAGGGCGCTCTGATTGGTTGTAATGGGCAACAAAGTAAGTCTTCCTCCTAGACAGTTTTTATACATGTGGCCCTAAAAGTTCAGCCAAGGTGAATAACAATATATGATGCACACGAGAATGAAGACTTGTTTTTCCACAGACAGGTTAGTACAGGGGAGAAAAACAGCCTGGAATAGATGTCAGCATTGCATGATGGGAACTGTAGTCTGCCACCCATATTAGCTGCTACTAGAGCCAGGCACACTTTTACTGCGCTGAGGAAGAGAACATAATAAGAGCAGCAGTGTGACAAATGATGTTAATTATACTTGTTTTGGATGTAGGATTAGCGTTATAGTGTTGCTCTATGTGTAATGACGCTCCAGCACCCATTCAAGTTTTTTGTCTGAATGCTGGAATACCCCTTAAATGGGTTGTGTGAGACAGCAAAAAATAAAATAAGAACATATAATGGAGGAATACTAAAGGTAAGCAGTAAATAAACGTCATAATCCAGTGTGTGAATGACTCACAGATGCTGTTATCTCACATATTATTGCCATGTTGGATCTTTCTCCTCACTGGGATAGTGGGTGGAGCTACTGTCAGTAGGCGTGCTGTGTGACTACTACATTTACCGCAATAGATTGTAGATTCTATATACTATTTCTACACCAAATTTATATATATTTATGTCTGTGTACACTGGAGAGCCCTCTGTTATACCACAAGTCTGTCAGACTGACTGAGCACAGCACATGCACAGTTAGGGTGCATTTACATGGCACAGACCGAATACCGGTCGGGAAATCCCGACCGAAATTGGTGTTTTTTGGCACCCAGGGGGACGGCTTTTCTCCGCGGTTTTCGGATTCAAGCTGCCCCCCTTCGCACCCACATGTTCATGTTCTGCCCGAAAACCGGGCGGAAGAATGAACATGTTCTAAGTTTTTCAGACCGCCGCTAGTGTAAAAAAACGTCAGGTGGAAAATCCGTGCAGTGGGCACTGCTGCACGGATTTTCTAATGAAGTCTATGGGGGAGCGTTGCTTGTTAGTTTTCAGATGGTTTGTAAAACCGCAAACCGTCTGAAAAACCAATCAATAACCTGTGTCGTGGGGACAAGCCCTTATATCAGTCAGTTTAACCGGGAAATAACTCACAGAGCCTGTCCTACGTCCTGTAGGACAGGTTTCTGCTGAGGAAGGAGCCCGGCGGCCATTTTATTCTTCTATAATGATTATCCACTAGATAAAACATGCAGACTTTTCTAATTAAAGGTGTTTAGGACATGTAGTTTATCTATTTAGTTTTCTTTTTATCCCGGAGAACCCCATTAAGCAAAACACTAATACACAGAACAGCTATGCCAAACATGATGCATATAATTGGACAGTATATGATGGGTGTACATGACCCTACAGTAGAAAAATACCGCTGGTCATCTTCCTGTGTTATTAGATGTGTTTCCACATAATTGCTAGTCGCAGCCCTCTCTGGATGTGCTGTTCTCAGTTATAAGCATACATGCCAACTCTCCCGCTTTTGCGGGGGGGTCCCGCTAATTGAGCCCCCCCCGCCCTCCCGGCAGAGGTGGCATTCCTCCCGCCGCCAACAGGCAGCGGGGGTTCTTTAAATGGCCGCGGCGACAGAGTAGCGCTGGTGCGCTACTCTTGCGCCGCCGTTCCGCTCCTACAGGCGGGTGAAGCGGCCGCTTCACCCGCCCGGAGTCTCGCTGTGCAGGGAGGAGGCAGGAGGGATCGCTCCCTCCTCCCGCTGTATGTACAGCGCCGGTGTGCGCCGTACATACAGGTCAGCGGCGCAGGGGGAGTGACGCGCCTCTGCACTCACTCCCCCTGCGACGCTGAGGAGATCGGAGATGTCCGGAGCTGCAGGAGCCTGGTGAGGTAAGTGGATTTTATTTTTATTAGCTACATGGGGGGCACTACCTGGCTACTAAAGGGAGCAACTACCTACCTGGCTACTAAAGGGGGCAACTACCTACCTGGCTACTAAAGGGGGCAACTACCTGGCTTCTAAAGGGGGCAACTACCTACCTGGCTTCTAAAGGGGGCAACTACCTACCTGGCTACTAAAGGGGCAACTACCTACCTGGCTACTAAAGGGGGCACTACCTGGCTACTAAAGGGGGCAACTACCTACCTGGCTTCTAAAGGGGCAACTACCTACCTGGCTACTAAAGGGGCAATACCTGGCTACTAAAGGGGCAACTACCTGGCTATAAAGGGGCAACTACCTACCTGGCTACTAAAGGGCCAACTACCTACCTGGCTACTAAAGGGGAAACTACCTGGCTACTAAAGAGGGCAACTACCTACCTGGCTACTAAAGGGGGCAACTACCTACCTGGCTAATAAAGGGGACACTACCTGGCTACTAAAGGGGGCAACTACCTACCTGGCTACTAAAGGGGGCAACTACCTACCTGGCTTCTAAAGGGGGCACTACCTCGCTACTAAAGGGGGCAACTACCTACCTGGCTACTAAAGGGGCAACTACCTGGCTTCTAAAGGGGCAACTACCTGGCTTCTAAAGGGGGCAACTACCTACTGCACAAGGGGGCAACTACCTGGCTCAAAGGGGGCCACACCTGACTACTAAAGGGGGCAACTACCTGGCTAACAAAGGGGGCAACTACCTGATGCAAAGGGGCAATCCCGGGCTTCAAAAGGGGGGAAACTACCTACTACAAAGGGGGAAAACACCGGGAACAAGGGGGCATCTACCTGCCTGTAAAGGGCACTACCTGGTTTGGGGGGGCTACTTAACCTGGCTATAAGGGCATCTACCTGGCTTTCTTCCAAAGCCATTTATGCAGTTAGGGCGGAGGTGGGTGTGGTTGTTGAAGGGGCGGGTCACATCAAAAAAGAATGGCATGTCCATGCAAATTTTTTGCGCGGGTGCGCCATGTGCGCCGCCCTCTTTAATCTCCTGCTTTTCCATTTTCAAAAGTTGGCAACTATGATATTATTGCACAAACGCCACTCATATTCATCACTGAACCATCTGCTGTCTCTTTTCATTCTCCTGCTTCTTGCTGCAGGGGACATCTCTTTCCTAACCCCGGCCCACCCTCCTCTTTGCTCTCCACCTCTCCTCGGCTCCATAGAACCTGCTAACCTGCTTGTTATTCCTGTACATCTTTTTCTGCCCCTTTTAAGTGTGCTCTATGGTAAATGCCCGATCCATCTGCAACAAATTCACTGATGCTTCATGACTGTTTCTCTCCAACTCCATCAACGGTGGCCCTCACAGAAACAGGGGCTCCAGCAATATGACACCGCTTCCTTGCTGCCCTCACCTATGGCGGCTACACTTCACCCACACCCCCAGACCTGAGAAACTGGCCGGGTGGAGGGAGACGGCTTACTTCTCTCTCCACATTGCACCTTACAGGTCATTCCCCTATTTACCCTCACTCACTTTCCCCTCCTTTGAGGTCCGCACGCACCCTCAGACTCTCCCGGCATTTTCTCTCTGAGTCGCAGTTGTCTACAGACCCCCCGGCTCACACGCCAGTTTCTGATCATTTTGCTGCTGGCTCCCACACTTCCTCTCTCTGAAGTACCCACTCTCATCATGTGTGTTTTCAACATCCCCAATGATGGACCCCTGTCTCCCCTCTGCCTCTAGTTTCTTTCATAACCTTTCTTCTTGGCCTCTCGCAGTGTGCCTGACTCTCCAACCCACAAGGTTGGCAACTCTCTGGATTCTGGTCTTCTGTTCATCTTTCCTCATTTCTGAACTTCACTAATTCTCCTTATACTTCTTGATCACAACCTTATCCTTCAATATCACTAATTCAGCCTTCTCTGGACAAACCCTGCTCATCACACATTTCGGAAATATCGCCTCCCTGAATACTAGGAAATCACAGACACCATTCAGGGGCCTCACTGCCCCCAATCTCCTCCCTTCATGTCCTGACCGGCTGTCAAACGTTACAATGAAACTCTTCACAGAACCACCCTGGGACATATGGCACCACTCACACACCGAACCACCAGAGGTCAGACGCCCGCAGCCTTGGCACACCACCTCAGACTCGTTTTCTCAGGCGCTGTCCAGGGTGTGCTGAGCGGCTGTGGAGAAAGTCGATAGCTACCGCAGATTTTCTCCACTACAAATTCTTGCTAGGACTTACCACATGCCTCCTCACTGCGCCAAAGCAAAAAATATTTTCACCTCCCTCATCTCAACACTACACAAACAGCCAAACCGTTGTGTGACACCTTCCCACTCCCTCCTAAGGCTAAGCTCAGGCCGGTCACTGACCCTGTGCTGAAGACTGGCCACTCACTTCAAAGACAAAATTGAAATATCCGGCTAAACATTAATCTCAGTCCCCAAGTATTACCATCCTGTCCATCCCCGCACGTTCTCTAATTACTCTCAGCCCTTTGATCCCGACGCAGAGGAAGAAGTGTCCAGGCTTCCTCTTGTCTGCTCGCCCACCACCAGCTCGCTAGTGACCCATACCTCCCACCTTGCTCCATCATTTCTCCAGCTGTCCTCTCTCACCTTACTGCTATCTGTAACATCTCTCTTCACTGGGATCTTTCCATCTTCCTTCCAACACGCCTATCATAAACCTTACTAAAAAAGCCCTCCTTGCGGACCCGTCCTGTGCTGCCAAACTACGACCCACACTACTCACCTACTGCCAGTTCATCTCCAACCCTGGAACGCTAGGTCTAACTCTCGACTATCCGCTTACTCTCTTCTAACACTCTCTTCTTGCCCTCTACAATCAGGTTTTCCGCTCCTATACTCACGGAAACTGCTTAGATAAAGTCTCAAATGACCTCCTAACAGCAAAATCTCAGGGTAGATACTCCTTGCTGCTTCTCTTGGATCTCTCTGCAGCATGTGACACTGTTGAATCACAACTTTTCTCAGCATGCTCAGCACCATTGGCCTCAGGACACCGCTCTCTCTTGGTTCTCATCCCTACCTCTTGACCACTTCTTCAGTGTCTATTTTCGGTTCTACCTCCTCTCCTCTCCCTCTTGCTGTGGAGTTCCTCAGGGATTCATATTTAGATCCTCTCCTCTTTTCTTGTACACCAGCCCCCATTGGAAACCATCAGTAGATTTGGTTCCAGTTACCATCTCTATGCTGATTGACACCCAATTAACACTCTCCCGAGAATCACTCCTGCCTGCTACAAAACCACAGTGACAGACACAGAAACAGGAGCAGGTAGTTCCCCCGGGCAGTCTCGGTTGTTGGGATAGGTAGTAGGGGCAATAAACGGTTATCTCTGGCACATCAGGTAGGGACCGTTAAGCTCCTGTTCTAATTTATGGCTATCTACATAATATGCATAAACCCATGTTCAAATGTTTTCGTTTATGTATGTCCTTTTGCTGGTGAACATCTTGTCTCCTGTTGAGATAGCGATTACTCTACTTATGCTCTTTAATTTTGAGGGTTTTGGAGCCTATGGGTAACATATGTATGATCTGTATTATTGTGATCTCTAAGACCCCATCTGTTTATGTCAACCTTTACTGAGTATTATAATCTGTACTTCTTTCTGTGGATAATCCAGTATGTTAATATTTGGAAAATCAATAAAAATTTCTTGATTAAAACACCAGTGACTGTCCGCTGTCTCTGACATCATGTCCCCTCTCCATCTGAAACTAAACCTCACTAAGATTGAACTTCTTGTCTTTCCGCCATGTACCAACCAACCCCACTTGCTATTTTGTTTCGTGTGTGGACTACCACCATAAATCGTAGGCAGCCGGGCCCGCTGGTCTGGGGGTTATACTAGATTTCTGATCTGTCCTTCACCATATATCCAATCCCTTGCCCGCTCCTGTCACTGCACTCAAAACACTCCAGTAACCGTCCATTTCTCACCGTGGAAACAACTCAAACTCTCGTTACTGCTCTTATCCTTCTCGTCTTGACTACTGTAACTCCTTGCTTATCGGGTCTCCCTCTCTGCTAAACTCTCCCCTCTCCAATCTGTCCAGAATGGCAGGCAGCCAGGCTTGTCTTCTCTCAGACGCCTATACTGATGCCTCTACCCTGTGTCAGTCCACTGCAATGGTTGCCCATTCGTACAGGATACAGTATAAACTAGCCATTCTCACTCATAAGCTTCCCACAAATGCTGCCCCAAACATATCCTCCCCGTCTCTGTCTATCCACCCGACCCGTTCTCTCCGCTCTGCTGACGCCCTGATATCGGGTTCATCATAAATCATCCGAACCTCCCATGCCCGCCTACCAAGATTTCACCGTGCGGCACCTATTCTCTGGAATATGCTACCGCGGGCGATTCAGAGCACATTAACAACCCTCACAGTTTTTAAGAGGGCACTGAGAGCACATCTTCTCAGTTCTGGCCACCTAGATCCCTAACTGTATCAAACAACATTTGTCATTCCCTACACTAGGGCACTCACAAGCACTTATCTGTACTAGGTGTACTGTCAGGGTTGGCAGGCTCATCCATTTTTCATTGTAAACCACCCACTATTTATGGACGCATTGGCCTGGTCCATTGTAAACTTGGCACTTCTTACCGTATTTTCAACCATATCACCCTAATAGATTGTAAGCTCTCACGAGCAGGGCCCTCACACCTGTGTCTATCTGTAGTACTTTTAATGTGTAATGTCTGTTGTTTACCCTTGAATTTGTAATGTGGCTGCGGAATATGTTTGGCGCTTATATAAATAAAGATTCATTATATTATTATTATTTATTATTATGGTATGGCAGGAGATGGTATGGCTGAATGGTTAGGAGCTGGTATGGCCGGGAGGCAGGTGATGGTATGGCTGAATGGCAGGAGATGGTATTGCTGGAGGCCAGGAGATGGTATTGCTGAATGGCAGGAGATGGTATTGCTGAATGCCAGGAGATGGTATTGGTGAATGCCAGGAGATGGTATGGCTGGAGGCCAGGAGTTGGTATGGCTGAATTGCAGGAGATGGTATGGCTGGAGGCCAGGAGATGGTATGGCTTAATGGCAGGAGATGGTATGGCTGGAGGCCTTGGAGAAGGTATGGCTGGAGGCCTTGGAGAAGGTATGGCTGGAGGCCTTGGAGAAGGTATGGCTGGAGGCCTTGGAGATGGTATGGCTGGATGCCAGGAGATGGTATGGCTGGATGCCAGGAGATGGTATGGCTGGAACACAGGAGATGGTATGGCGAATGGGGAGATGGTATGGCTTAATGCAGGAGATGGTATGGCTGGAGGCAGGAGATGTAGGCTAGACGTCTGGGAGTGGTATGGCTGTATGGCAGGAGATGGTATGGTTTGAGCCGGAAGATGGTTGTTTGCTGGATGGCCAGGCAATTTTATGGACTGACTGGCAGGGGATGGTATTGCTGGAGGCAAGGAAATGGTATGGCTGAGGCCAGGAGATGGTATGGCTGAATGCCATGAGATGGTATGGCTGAATGGCAGGAGATGGTATTGCTGGAGGCCAGGAGATGGTATTGCTGAATGGCAGGAGATGGTATTGCTGAATGCCAGGAGATGGTATTGGTGAATGCCAGGAGATGTATGGCGGAGGCCAGGTGATGGTATGGCTGAATGGCAGGAGATGGTATGGCTGGAGATCAAGAGATGGTATGGCTGAATGGCAGGAGATGGTATGGCTGGAGGCCTTGGAGAAGGTATGGCTGGAGGCCTTGGAGAAGGTATGGCTGGAGGCCTTGGAGAAGGTATGGCTGGAGGCCTTGGAGATGGTATGGCTGGATGCCAGGAGATGGTATGCTGTGATGCCAGGAGATGGTATGCTGGATCCCAGGAGATGGTATGGCTGAATGGCAAGAGATGTTCTGGCTTAATTCCAGGATATGGTATGGCTGGAGGCCAGGAGATGGTATGGCTTGACGTCAGGAGATGGTATGGCTGAATGGCAGGTGATGGAAGGTTTCAGGCCAGGAGATGGTATGGCTGGAGGCCAGGAGATGTTATGACTGAATGGCAGGGGATGGTATTGCTGGAGGCAAGGAAATGGTATGGCTGAGGCCAGGAGATGGTATGGCTGAATGGCAGGACATGGTATGGCTGAATGCCAGGAGATGGCATGCCTGGAGGCCAGGAGATGGTATGGCTGGAGGCCAGGAGATGGTATGGCTGGAGGCCAGGAGATGGTATGGCTGAATGGCAGGAGATGGTATGGCTGGAGGCCAGGAGGTGGTATGGCTGGAGGCCAGGAGGTGGTATGGCTTGAGGCCAGGAGATGGTATGGCTGGAGCCCAGGAGATGGTATGGCTGAATGGCAGGAGATGGTATGGCTGGAGGCCAGGAGATGGTATGGCTGAATGGCAGGAGATGGTATGGCTGGAGGCCAGGAGATGGTATGGCTGGAGGCCAGGAGATGGTATGGCTGAATGGCAGGAGATGGTATGGTTTGAGGCCAGGAGATTGTATGGCTGAATGGCAGAAGTTGGTATGGCTGGAGGCCAGGAGATGGTATGGCAGGAGATGGTATGGCTGGAGGCCAGGAGATGGTATGGCTGGAGTACAGGAGATGGTATGGCTGGAGGCCAGGAGATGGTATGGCTGAATGGCAGAAGATGGTATGGCTGGAGGCCAGGAGATGGTATGGCTGAATGGCAGAAGATGGTATGGCTGGAGGCCAGGAGATGGTATGGCTGAATGGCAGAAGATGTTATGGCTGGAGGCCAGGAGGTGGTATGGCTGAATTGCAGGAGATGGTATGGCTGAATGGCAGGACATGGTATGGCTGGAGGTCAGGAGATGGTATGGCTGAATGGCAGGAGATGGTATGGCTGGAGGCCTTGGAGATGGTATGGCTGGAGGCCTGGGAGAAGGAATGGCGGGAGGCCTTGGAGAAGGTATGGCTGGAGCTTGGGAGATGTATGGCTGGATGCCGGAGATGGTATGGCTGAGGTATGCCAGGAGTTGGTTATGGCCTGCGAATCCCAGGAGATGGTATGGCTGAATGGCAGGAGATGGTATGGCTTAATTGCAGGAGAGGGTATGGCTGGAGGCCAGGAGTGGTATGCTAGACGTCAGAGATGGTATGGCTTGAATGGAGGGAGGATGGTAGGTTTGAGGCCAGGAGATGGTAAGGCTGCTGAGGCCAGGAGATGTTATGACTGAATGGAGGGGATTGGTATTGCTGAGGCAAGGAATATGTATGGGCTGAGGCAGGAGATGGGTATGGCTGAATGGCCAGGACACATGGTAATGGCCTGAATTGCCAGGAGATTGGTATTATGCCTGGAAGGCCAGGAGACGGTATGGCGGGAGGTCCAGGAGATGGCATGGTTTGAGGCCAGGAGGATGGTTGGCTTTATGGATGGAGGCCAGCAGATTGGTTGGCTGGAGGCCAGGAGGTGGTATGGCTGGAGGCCAGGAGGTGGTATGGCTTAATGGCAGAAGATGTTATGGCTGGAGGCCAGGAGATGGTATGGCTGAATGGCAGGAGATGGTATGGCTGGAGGGCCAGGGAGGTATGGCTGAATGGCAGGAGATGGTATGGCTGGAGGCCAGGAGTTGGTATGGCTGAAGGCCAGGAGATGGTATGGCTGAATGGCAGAAGTTGGTATGGCTGGAGGCCAGGAGATGGTATGGCAGGAGATGGTATGGCTGGAGGCCAGGAGATGGTACGGATGAATGGCAGAAGATGGTATGGCTGGAGGCCAGGAGATGGTATGGCAGGAGATGGTATGGCTGGAGGCCAGGAGATGGTATGGCTGAATGGCAGAAGATGGTATGGCTGGAGGCCAGGAGCTGGTATGGCTGAATGGCAGAAGATGGTATGGCTGGAGGCCAGGAGATGGTATGGCTGAATGGCAGAAGATGTTATGGCTGGAGGCCAGGAGGTGGTATGGCTGAATTGCAGGAGATGGTATGGCTGGAGGCCAGGAGATGGTATGGCTGAATGGCAGGACATGGTATGGCTGGAGGTCAGGAGATGGTATGGCTGAATGTCAGGAGATGGTATGGCTGGAGGTCAGGTGATGGTATGGCTTAATGGCAGGAGATGGTATGGCTGGAGGCCAGGAGATGGTATGGCTGAATGGCAGGAGATGGTATGGTTTGAGGCCAGGAGATGGTATGGTTTGAGGCCAGGAGATGGTATGGCTGGAGGCCAGGAGATGGTATGAAGGAAATGGCCAGGTTGATGGTATTGCTGGAGGCCAAGGAAATGGTCATGCTGTAGGCCCGGAGATGGTATGGCTGCATGGCAGGGACATGGTATGGTGGAGGTCTCAGTGTGGTATAGGCTGAATGGCAGGAGGTGGTATGGCTGGAGGCCAGGAGGTGGTATGGCTTGAGGCCAGGAGATGGTATGGCTGGAGCCCAGGAGATATTATGGCTGAATGGCAGGAGATGGTATGGCTGGAGGACAGGAGATGGTATGGCTGAAGGTCAGGAGATGGTATGGCTGGAGGCCTTGGAGATGGTATGGCTGGAGGCCTTGGAGAAGGTATGGCTGGAGGCCTTGGAGAAGGTATGGCTGGAGGCCTTGGAGATGGTATGGCTGGATGCCAGGAGATGGTATGGCTGGATACCAGAGAGGTATGGCTGGATCCCAGGAGATGGTATGGCTGAATGGCAGGAGATGGTATGGCTTAATTGCAGGAGATGGTATGGCTGGAGGCCCCCAGGAGATGTAGGGCTAGACGTTCAGGAGATGGTATGGTGAAAGGTAGGAGTGGTATGGTTTGAGGCCAGGAGATGGTATGGCTGGATGCCAGGAAATGTTATGACTGAATGGCAGGGGATGGTATTGCTGGAGGCAAGGAAATGGTATGGCTGAGGCCAGGAGATGGTATGGCTGAATGCCAGGAGATGGTATGGCTGAATGGCAGGAGATGGTATGGCTGGAGGCCAGGAGATGGTATGGCTGAATGGCAGGAGATGGTATGGCTGAATGGCAGGAGATGGTATGGCTGAATGGCAGGAGATGGTATGGCTTGAAGGCAGGAGATGGTATGGCTGAATGGCAGGAGATGGTATGGCTGGAGATCAAGAGATGGTATGGCTGAATGGCAGGAGATGGTATGGCTGGAGGCCTTGGAGATGGTATGGCTGGAGGCCTTGGAGAAGGTATGGCTGGAGGCCTTGGAGAAGGTATGGCTGGAGGCCTTGGAGATGGTATGGCTGGATGCCAGGAGATGGTATGGCTGGATGCCAGGAGATGGTATGGCTGGATCCCAGGAGATGGTATGGCTGAATGGCAGGAGATGGTATGGCTTAATTGCAGGAGATGGTATGGCTGGAGGCCAGGAGATGGTATGGCTAGACGTCAGGAGATGGTATGGCTGAATGGCAGGAGATGGTATGGTTTGAGGCCAGGAGATGGTATGGCTGGAGGCCAGGAGATGTTATGACTGAATGGCAGGGGATGGTATTGCTGGAGGCAAGGAAATGGTATGGCTGAGGCCAGGAGATGGTATGGCTGAATGGCAGGAGATGGGATGGCTGAATGGCAGGAGATGGGATGGCTGGAGGCCAGGAGATGGTATGGCTGGAGGCCAGGAGATGGTATGGCTGGAGGCCAGGAGATGGTATGGCTGGAGGCCAGGAGATGGTATGGCTGGAGGCCAGGAGGTGGTATGGCTGGAGGCCAGGAGGTGGTATGGCTGAATGGCAGGAGATGTGATGGCTGGAGGCCGGGAGATGGGATGGCTGAATGGCAGGAGATGGTATGGCTGGAGGCCAGGAGATGGTATGGCTCTGATTGGCAGAGGAGATGGTATGGCTGGAGGCGAGGAGATTGTAGGGCTGGATGTCAGGAGATGGTATGGCTGAATGGCAGGAGAGATGGTATGGCTGAATGGCAGAAGTTGGTATGGCTGGAGGCCAGGAGATGGTATGGCAGGAGATGGTATGGCTGGAGGCCAGGAGATGGTATGGCTGAATGGCAGGAGATGGTATGGCTGGAGGCCAGGAGATGGTATGGCTGAATGGCAGGAGATGGTATGGCTGGAGGCCAGGAGATGGTATGGCTGAATGGCAGAAGATAGTATGGCTGGAGGCCCGGAGTTGGTATGGCTGAATGGCAGAAAGACTGTTTATGGTGGGAGGCCAGGAGGTGGTATGGCTGAATTGTCAGAGGTGCGTTATGGCTGAATGGCAGCACATGGTATGGCTGGAGGTCAGGAGATGGTATGGCTGAATGGCAGGAGATGGTATGGCTGGAGGCCTTGGAGATGGTATGGCTGGAGGCCTTGGAGAAGGTATGGCTGGAGGCCTTGGAGAAGGTATGGCTGGAGGACTTGGAGAGGGTATGGCAGGAGGCCAGGAGATGGTATGGCAGGATCGCCAGGAGATGGTATGGTGGATCCCAGAGATGGTATGGCTGAATGGCAGGAGATGGTATGGCTTAATTGCAGGAGATGGTATGGCTGGAGGCCAGGAGATGGTCTGGCTCGACGTCAGGGAGATGTATGCTGAATGGCTGGAGGGGATGGTTTGGTTTGAGGCCAGGAGATGGTATGGCTGGAGGCCAGGAGATGTTATGACTGAATGGCAGGGGATGGTATTGCTGGAGGCAAGGAAATGGTATGGCTGAGGCCAGGAGATGGTATGGCTGAATGGCAGGACATGGTATGGCTGAATGCCAGGAGATGGCATGCCTGGAGGCCAGGAGACGGTATGGCTGGAGGCCAGGAGATGGTATGGTTTGAGGCCAGGAGATGGTATGACTGGAGGCCAGGAGATGGTATGGCTGGAGGCCAGGAGGTGGTATGGCTGGAGGCCAGGAGGTGGTATGGCTTAATGGCAGAAGATGGTATGGCTGGAGGCCAGGAGATGGTATGGCTGAATGGCAGGAGATGGTATGGCTGGAGGACAGGAGAGGGTATGGCTGAATGGCAGGAGATGGTTTTTATGGCTGGGAGGCCAGGAGGTGGTATGGGTGAAGTCAGGAGATGGTTATGGCTGAATGGCAGAATTTGGTATGGCTGGAGGCAGGAGATGGTATGGAGGAGATGGTATGGCTGGGGCAGGAGATGGTTACGGTGAATGTCAGAGATGGTATGCTGGAGGCCAGGAGATGGTATGGCAGGAGATGGTATGGCTGGAGGCCAGGAGATGGTCTGGCTGAATGGCAGAAGATGGTATGGCTGGAGGCCAGGAGATGGTATGGCTGAATGGCAGTAGATGGTATGGCTGGAGGCCAGGAGATGGTATAGCTGAATGGCAGAAGATAGTATGGCTGGAGGCCAGGAGGTGGTATGGCTGAATGGCAGGAGATGGTATGGCTGGAGCCCAGGAGATATTATGGCTGAATGGCAGGAGATGGTATGGCTGAATGGCAGGAGATGGTATGGCTGAATGGCAGGAGATGGTATGGCTGGAGCCCAGGAGATGGTATGGCGTATTCAGGAGATTGGTATGGGCTGGAGGCCAGGAGATGGTATGGCTGAATGGCAGGAGATGGTATGGTTTGAGGCCAGGAGATGGTATGGTTTGAGGCCAGGAGATGGTATGGCTGGAGGCCAGGAGATGGTATGACTGAATGGCAGGAGATGGTATTGCTGGAGGCCAGGAAATGGTATGGCTGGAGGCCAGGAGATGGTATGGCTGAATGGCAGGACATGGTATGGCTGGAGGTCAGGAGATGGTAAGGATGAATGCGGAGAAGTATGGCTGGAGGCAGGAGGATGGTATGGGCTGGAGGCCAGGAGCTGGTATGGCTGGAGTCCAGGAGATGGTATGGCTGAATGGCAGGAGATGGTATGGCTGGAGGCCAGGAGATGGTTGGTGGAGGCTTGGAAAGGTTGGGCTGGAGGCCTTGGTGAAGGTATGGATGGAGGCCTGGGAGATTGGTTATTGGTGGATGCCAGGAGATGGTATGGCTTGATGCCAGGAGATGGTATGGCTGGATGCCAGGAGTTGGTATGGCTGAATGGCAGGAGATGGTATGGCTTAATTGCAGGAGATGGTATGGCTGGAGGCCAGGAGATGGTATGGCTAGACGTCAGGAGATGGTATGGTGTAATGGCAGGAGATGGTTGATGGTTTTGAGGCCAGGAGATGGTATGGCTGGAGGCCAGGAGTTGTTATGACTGAATGGCAGTGGATGGTATTGCTGTTGGCAAGGAAATGGTAGGGCTGAGGCCAGGAGATGGTATGGCTGAATGGCAGGACATGGTATGGCTGAATGCCAGGAGATGGTATGCCTGGAGGCCAGGAGACGGTATGGCTGGAGGCCAGAGGATATTGTATGGTTTGAGGCCAGGAGATGGTATAGGATGGCGGCCAGGCGATGGGTATGGCTGGAGGCCAGGGAGGTGGTATGGCTGGAGGCCGGAGGTGGTAATGGCTTAATGGGCAGGAAGATGTTGGGCTGGAGAGGCCAGGAGATGGTATGGCTGCAGTTCAGGAGATGGTATGGCTGGAGGACAGGAGATGGTATGGCTGAAGGTCAGGAGATGGTATGGCTGGAGGACAGGAGATGGTATGGCTGAAGGTCAGGAGATGGTATGGCTGAAGGTCAGGAGATGGTATGGCTGGAGGTCAGGAGATGGTATGGCTGAATGGCAGAAGTTGGTATGGCTGAGGTCAGGAGATGGTATGGCTGGAGGTCAGGAGATGGTATGGCTGAAGGTCAGGAGATGGTATGGCTGAATGGCAGAAGATAGTATGGCTGGAGGCCAGGAGGTGGTATGGCTGAATGGCAGGAAATGGTATGACTGGAGGCCAGGAGATGGTATGGCTGAAGGTCAGGAGATGGTATGGCTGGAGGCCAGGAGATGGTATGGCTGAATGGCAGGAGATGGTATGGCTGAAGGTCAGGAGATGGTATGGCTGAAGGTCAGGAGATGGTATGGCTGAATGGCAGGAGATGGTATGGCTGAATGGCAGGAGATGGTATGGCTGGAGGCCTTGGAGCTTGGTATGGCTTGGAGGCCTTGGAGAAGGTTATGGCTGGGAGTCTTGGAGAAGGGGAATGGCTGGAGGCCTTGGAGATGGTATGGCTGGATGCCAGGCGGTGGTAGCTGGATGCCAGGAGATGGTATGGCTGGATGGCAGGAGATGGGATGGCTGAATGGCAGGAGATGGGATGGCTGAATGGCAGGAGATGGTATGGCTGGAGCTCAGGAGATGGTATGGCTGCAGTTCAGGAGATGGTATGGCTGCAGTTCAGGAGATGGTATGGCTGGAGGCCAGGAGATGGTATGGCTGGAGGCCAGGAGATGTTATGACTGAATGGCAGGGGATGGTATTGCTGGAGGCAAGGAAATGGTATGGCTGAGGCCAGGAGATGGTATGGCTGAATGGCAGGACATGGTATGGCTGGAGGCCTTGGAGATGGAATGGCTGGAGGCCTTGGAGATGGTTATGGCTGGAGGCCAGGAGATTGGTATGGCTGGAGTCCAGAGATGGTAAGGCTGGAGGCCAGGTGGTGGTATGGCTGGGAGGCAGGACGTTGGTATGGCTGGAGGCCAGGAGGTGGTATGGCTTAATGGCAGAAGATGTTATGGCTGGAGGCCAGGAGATGGTATGGCTGAATGGCAGGAGATGGTATGGCTGGAGGCCAGGAGATGGTATGGCTGAATGGCAGTAGATGGTATGGCTGGAGGCCAGGAGGTGTATGTGAAGGCCAGGAGATGGTATGGCTGAATGGCAGGAGATGATATGGTTTGAGGCCAGGAGATTGTATGGCTGAATGGCAGAAGTTGGTATGGCTGGAGGCCAGGAGATGGTATGGCTGGAGTTCAGGAGATGGTATGGCTGAATGGCAGAAGGATCTTGTACACCCCGGTATGGCTGGAGGCCAGGAGATGGTATTATGGGCTTGAATGGCAGAAGATGGTATGGTGGAGGCAGCGAGATGGTATGGCTGATGGCAGAGATGTTATGGTCTGGAGGGCCAGGAGGTGGTATGGTGAATTGAGGAGATTTGGTATGGCTGAATGGCAGGAGATGGTATGGCTGCAGGGCAGGACATGGTATGGCTGGAGGTCAGGAGATGGTATGGCTGAATGGCAGGAGATGGTATGGCTGGAGGCCAGGAGATGGTATGGCTTAATTGCACGGAGATTGGTATGGGCTGAATGGCAGGAGATGGTATGGCTGGAGGCCAGGAGATGGTTTATTTTGGTTTGAGCCAGGAGTTGTATGGCTGGAGGCCCTGGGAGATGGTATGGACTGAATGCAGGGAGACTGGTATGGCTGGAGGTCAGGAAATGGTATGGCTGGAGGCCAGGAGATGGTATGGCTGAATGGCAGGAGATGGTATGGCTGGAGGCCAGGAGATGGTATGGCTGAATGGCAGGAGATGGTATGGCTGGAGGCCAGGAGATGGTATGGCTGGAGGCCAGGAGATGGTATGGCTGGAGGCCAGGAGATGGTATGGCTGGAGGCCAGGAGATGGTATGGCTGGAGGCCAGGAGATGGTATGGCTGGAGGCCAGGAGATGGTATGGCTGAATGGCAGGAGATGGTATGGCTGGAGGTCAGGAGATGGTATGGCTGAATGCCAGGAGATGGTATGGCTGAATGGCAGGAGATGGTATGGCTGAATGGCAGGAGATGGTATGGCTGGAGGCCAGGAGTTGGTATGGCTGGAGGCCAGGAGGTGGTATGGCTTGAGGCCAGGAGATGGTATGGCTGATGGGCAGGAGATGGTATGGCTAGAGGCCAGGAGATGGTATGGCATGAGATGGTATGGCTGGAGATGGTATGGCTTGAGGCCATGAGGTGGTATGGCTGAATGGCAGGAGATGGTATGGTTTGGGGCTTGCGGCTCATGTGCTGAGGTTCAATGCTGTGGTTTCTGTGATGTTACAGTAGTTGGGTGAAACGTGTCCATGAGACGTTTTTGTCCCGTATGGCCAGATTGATAAAGGTCTAGACGCTTCAAGTTGGGGCCCCCACGGGCCCTTGAGTGGTAGACGCTCCTCTGAGGTGTTGTTATGGCTGCACTGGGTCTAGGAAGTGATCAGTAAAGGTGCATTGATGAGGGGCTCGCAGGGTGATTGTGAACACAACCCGGGGTCGGAAAGGTCCCCCAAATGGCCCCTTGTACTGCAATGTCCGTGGAAAAAAGGTATGCAAAAGCCGACTTTCCCGCCATAAAACTACTGACGGGCCCCAGCCCCCCCCCGCCAAAAAAAGGGAAAGCTGGATGAGGGGGGAGAGCAGTGAGCACGATGTCCCCGAAGGGTCAGGAGTTCCCCCCTGGGGAGCGATCCCACCTCCAAGAGGTCACTGCAGACCCAGCCACTTTGGGGGTGGCGTGCCCGGGGCCCCCGTCGAGCGGCCCTGGGGGAGTGACCACCAGGAGTCTGAGCCTCCATTCTTTCTTCCCGATGGAGGTGTGGCGTCCATGTTGGGCCCGGGTCACCATCTGCCCCGCCTCAGCGGGCACCCCGGGAAACGAAGGTGGCTGAAGAGTGCCAGTCCGTGGGGAGTCCCGTCTGTGGGTTTAAACAGAAGGCGCGGGGCGCGCTGATAGAGTGCCCCGTCCTGTGGGTGAGTGCCACGTCCTGTGGGTGAAACAGAAGGCGCGGGGCGCGGATAAGGCCCCTTTGGGGGAGTCCGTCCTGTGGGTGAAACAGAAGGCGCGGGGGCGTGAAGAGTTTCCCTTTCCCGGGGTATGCCAGTCCTTGGGTGAACAGAACGCGGGG